>CALNHX010002584.1:0-174213 GCA_940337035.1 Agriotes lineatus | reverse complement strand
AAATTTGTATAAAATCGTTTCGAGCCGCCCCTTGCAATCGGCCGCCTGCGTGATGGACACGCAACACCCCACCGGTAGAAACGGCCCTAGTGTAAACTATTTTCTTCTAGCTGTAATAATAACGAAGATTCCCATTTAATCTCATCGTAAATAGGACACCCTGCACGTTATACAGTCGAAAACAAGCATGTGCCGACAGCAAAAGAGGCTGCAAGAAAGCAAAAATAAATTTGCTACTACCCCAAATATCTGAGTTATAGAGTTTTCAATTGCACCAATCCCAGAATCTCATTACTTGAATTAGATAGTGTAGCAAAATACATGAACAAATGTCAAACTGACATAAGTATTGTTTGATGTGAAACAAATACGGCAGACTAGATTTATGGATAGAAGATTTCAATAAAACTAATAATCGCAAAAGCCTGGCAACGCAAAATTGCGGTCATCCTACCTTGATGGTTCTAAGCCCTGATTGGTTAACTTTAACATGTCTTTTCTTGGTTATCGCTTCAGATAGGACTTTTTTTCTTCAAAATACAGATTGATACATTCGCCCGAATACCCCCATTTCTCTCTGGGGAGGCAGTTCTGGGACACTGTATACAATGCATTCGTTGTAGTTGATATAGTTGATATATTAGATCTAATCGATATTTTAGTGTATCTGGTATATTAGATATGATCCATATATCCGATATATTCTGTCGTTGGTATTACTATTTGGATGTTTCTTCGGATATCGCAATTTCGATAATTTTCCGGTATCGCCATTTCGATAATTTTCCAGTATCGTCCATTCATTAATTTCTAAATGAAGCCTCACATACGTGATCAATGTAACATTTTCTTTTGTGTCAATAATTACCACAACTTTTGCTAGATTGTTTTCATTGTATTCGTAAACTGCATTTTGGCAGCCAGGAATGACCCTTTTGAAATAGAGAGAATGAGAAGTATTGCACTTGGTTTCATAACTGTGTACATGCATGCGCACATAACAATAATAACATATTAGTAGTAAAAATTGCCTTTCAATAATTTAAAATATTGTTTAGGAGTTTATATAGGTCAAAATATTGATAATAAATTTAATTTATGCGTGATTTTTACTAGTTATGGGAAAATACAAATAGTAGTGGTACCATTTTTAATATTTCAGAAAACTATTATATATCAAAGACGTTTTGCTACTTGTGGTAGCTTCATCAGTTATATTAAAATTTATACATATTGTCTGCAGGTACTAGGTATATACGGTGACTAGATACAGAGACAGTTACAAATTTTAATTGGTTGTTAAGCAACAAATCGTCTCTGTATCTGGTTATCGTGTGTACCTAGTACCTGCAAACAATCTGTATATAAGGAAAAATTACGTGTCTAAAAGGAAAATAATAGATTAGCGGTACACATATTAGTTCCATAAACCTGTATACTTACTTTTAAATTGTTTTGTTGTTGATTGAATGAAATTTGTGGGCATATTACCACATTTTTCTTATTTAATATTTCAGAATTAAAATTAAATTAATTTAATTTAGATCATGCAAAGATTGTTTAGACAATATCGGCATGCTTAAAAGTTTGAAAAGTTAGAACAGAAAAAATCTATTATTAAAATAAATAGCAGTAGTTTTTAAATGATGGAATGTACAATGCAAATGAATTATTGATAAAATTAGACAAGGTTATTTGTTGATTTATTTATCATAATGCGCAGACAACAGAAAAATTTGAACTTGCTAATATACGCAGGGTGTTATTAACTTATATCTTTAAGAGTAGGCACAAGAATTTAGACACTTGATTTTTGCAAAGAAAGCGAAGTATGAGAAATATGCATTCATGAACTTATTATTTGAATAAATTTAAACAAACAAATTTTTTAACCTGTTTAACAATGTACACTTAAGACTCACATTTATACTCGAAAATGAGAATTTCAATGCATCCATAAACTTTTTAGACCTAACATTATTTAGACAATTTAACGGTTCAATATTAACAAATTGGTACCGTAAAAACATTAAAACAAATAGATGCGTAAATTCTAATTCCAATACAACCATTAAAACTAAAAAAAGCGTTATTAGCAATTTGGTAGCAGGGCAATCCGATTATCCTCAAAACAATTTTATACTAAAAATTTTGAAATAACCACTAATATATTAATTATAAGCGATTATTCTATTGAATTTATTAAAACACAAATTAACATTGGACTATATAAAATTAAACGCACAAACAAACTTAACCATTCCATAGAATTACAACCAAACTGCTTAAGCAATGAATTTAATATTTCAAACACATCACCACAAAATAAATATGTATCAATTCAATATATTGCTAAAGTTGCTGAAAAATACCATATCAACACTGCATATCATAACCATAACACATTAGGTAAATTATTCTTCACTAACTTAAAAGATAAAACTGAAATTAATATGCAATCGCATATAGATTATAAAATCAAATGAACAAACTGTAAATCCACTTACATAGGTCAAACTAAACAACTATTAAAAAATAAAATCAGAGAACACAAATACTTCATTAAAATTAAAAACATATCACCTTCCACCACAGAAACTACCCCAACTGTTCATGCTAATGATAATCAGCATAATTTTAACTCTAATACACCTACTATCTTACATAAGGAGTGTAATTTAAGAAAACGACTTTGCTTACAAATGATTGAAATACAAGAAAGCCCTACAACTATTAATTATAAAACTGATATTGACAACCTAATTTCAATTTATCATAATTTGTTCAAATAATAAATTCATGAATGCATTTTTATATTTCTCATACTTCGCTTTCTTTGCAATAAACAAGTTTCTAAATTCTCTGGTTACTATACTAGCAGGTTCAAATTTTCCTGCTGTCTGCCCATTATGATAAATAAATAAACAAACAACCTTGTCTCCTTTTATCAATAATTCATTTTCATTGTGCATTCCATCAGTTAAAAACCACCGCTATTCAATTTAATAATAATTCAATTTTCCTGTTCTAACTTTTCAACCCTTTAACCCTTGCATGATGTAAATTAAATTAATGTTAATTATAAAATGTTAAAGTAAAAAAATCGTAATATGTCCACAAACTTCTCTTAGTCAACAACAAAACAATTTAAATGTAAGTGTACAGGTATACGGAACTAATATATGTGTATCTCTAATCTACATTTTTTTCCTTTCAGAAGTGCGATATTCCCTTATATATAAATTTTAAAATAGCTGATGAAGCTATCACAAGTAGCGAAACGACTTTGATATATATATAATAATTAATTGAAATATAAAAAATTTTACGACTCTCTGATTTTAATTTTTCCTTAATTAGTAAAAATCGTGCATAACTCAAATTTATTATCAAAATTGTGACCTATATAATCTCCTAAACAATATTTTTTTTAAATAATGATTATCTAGGGTAATACCACAAAAGGTGAATTTTTTTCGTTCGCATGCAAATTAGTGCGTTTAAATCTCTCGAAGCCAAAACTGTGTTAAAAATCCGCGAGAGCGCAGGTCGAGTGGAATTATAGCATTTTTTGTTGAGAGAAATTTTGCAATAATTTGCATGTTGACGAAAAAATTCTTTTAAAAATGGTGCCTTGAGTGGTATTTGGAAAGATTATTCAACAATATGGGTAGATGACTTTTACCGTGTTCGACAGCACATATTTTTAACGTTTTCCACTATTGATTCAATACTGGCTGGAGCTTTCAACACGATTATTATGAGTGTTTAGAACGACGCTGATCTGCAAACTTCACTTTGACGTTCTGGTGAAATGTCAGTCAAATGCTACTCACTCAATTGAAATCGTTAAAACCAATCGGGCTCGCGTGAAAACACTGCGACATTAGGTGTTTTCAAAGACAGTCAATTTTGATTGGCCGTTTCTGAAAAATTGAACAATTTTCATTGGTTCGTTCATTATAGTGTTGAATAATCACATACATTTATTTTGTGCTTTGGTTTCGAAATTATATTCCTTCATTAAGATAAAATATTTCACGGAATCGAAAAACAGCAGCAGATGCCGATAACTGCACTCGCTGCAATACCCCGTTGCGTTGCTAGGCTCGAGATCGACGTTATCCGGCGACAAGCCGAATCAGGTATGAAACCCCAAGTTCAAGTTCAAAATCGATTATTGCAGGTGCATCGCGCTTACTGTGCAGTTAATGTGCGGTTTTGTGGTTTTCAAATTCAACAAGAGTGTGCAGGTTTGTGAAAGTCTTATTTATTCCAAAGCTAATGTTAAGTTTCTATTACTTATTACTGTTGCATAATTAATGTTTATAGTGCCAAGGGTTCAAAATTTACGTGCAATATGAAGTAAGGCGGGATGTACTTGTACCCATTGTATTGTACTGTGTAAACCGCTGTTAACAGTAAACCATTTTTGTTCTAACTGCATGTTAATACAAATAATATGTATTTTGAACTTAAATTACATACCAGTAATATACAGGGTGTAGAATTAGCTCACGCACAATATGATTAACAATGGTAAAGTTAATTTAATCGTAAGCTTACCTAATCATTCTACAGATAAACTGAACATACACTTTGTAAAAAGGAGAAAATACTACATCTATTCCAACTGTTGGTTGTAACTTTTTTCTAATGATAAAAACTAAGAAACCAACATTGATATTTTAATAAAAATTAGTGATTCCAGAATTTTGGAAATGTGGAAACAAAGAGCTATGGTTCTGACACTTTTTGAATTTGGGAACGTCATCAAATGACAATTATCTGTACAATTTCTGCATTAACAAGTTTTAACAATAATATAATAATAGTAATAATAATGACAGAAATAATAGTAATAATCGGAATTTTTAAGGAAATAAAAATAATTCTCTGAATGATATCATTTTTGACAGTGGTCTGTTATGAGATGTTTTATCGGACTGTTTCCACTGTCTCGGGTGCATCCCACGACGTTTCGGGACTTTCTGGTCTACTCCCGTATTAAGGTGAATAAAGTCCTGGTTAGTTCTGAGAAGGACTGATTTTTGTACGTCCTTTCACGTACACACACGTGTGATAAATACTCAAGACAGTGAAAAAGTCCGATAAAATATCTCAAAATAATTCTGTTTGAATTTTTTTAGAAGTAAAGGTATTGAGATTTTTATCGATTGTTAACCTCCTAGTTACAAGGCTACTACTAGATCGATTTTAGATCTGTAAAGCGGCCCATAACCCACTAGCCACTAGTGAGGTAAAAACCATGTCAGTCACTACTGTATTGTTGGTAGCACTGGTAAGCTATGTCAAATTCGAGATTTGCAGTTAAGCTTTGTGTCAAATAACAAACAAAACCTAACCTACTAACCTCGAATTTGACATAGACTGACAATGCAGTACTGCCAAACGTATAACACGCATCACATGCAACTTATTAATTATTTATTATACATTTATTTGTCTCTCGATACTTTCCCAATTGTAACTATGACTTTTCACGGCTGTCAATACATAATTTATGTTTTTTAGATATTTATTCAGTTTTTGGATAAATTTTTTATGGAACGCATGTGTTATTACAACTAATCTACGAGGGAGGAATTCGGGGGGTCCTTTTGTTTTCTCTAGTGAATTATCTATATAAATAAAAATCAATTGCCGCATGTATGTTACATCATCACTGGAGAACGGCTCGTCCAATTTGGCTATTTTTTTTTTGTTGTGTTAGTAATTGTTACGACAAGGTTTGTATGAAAGAAAATTTTGGGAAAATCCACCGGAAAAGTCGGAAAATTTAGAAAATCATGATTTTGTATGACATATTTGTATGGGATTTCGTATGTTTTCGTTCTGAATGGCTTTTCGAAGAGAAAATGAGAAAATCGGAGTGGAAAACTTGGAAAATTCGGAAAATTAGGAAAAATCGAATATTTTTTTCAGGATGGAAAAACCTGAATAGAACAATGGAAAAGTCATGCTTCAAAATGTACACGCGTAGGTTGACGTAATATTATGCCCGGGCAACGCCGGGTAGGTCACAGCTATGATGTATACAAGGAATAAGGAAGGATATTTCGAAAGTCAACCCCTAAAGGGGTAAAATGAGGGTTCCAATTTTGTATGGAAAATAATATTAAATAGACATTTCGACTTGAAACTTCGTAGAAGTACTGCTAAAAACAAATAAGCAAACACGTATTTCGTGATTTTCTGAAAATCAACCTCTTAGGGGGGAGTAAATAACCCTAAAAATTTATATGGGTGTCGTTATTGAGGTTTTTTTGGGACGTTGATTGCGAAAATGGCATTTATTTTTCAGTCCAAGACGATTTACATGACATAAAATTAAAACTCTATGGTGGTGAAAATTATTTTTGGACAGAACAACGTTTTCCGGGTCAGCTAGGCACCTTCTACATATTTAGCTGAACAATATCCTAATATATCATAAAACGTGATTTTGATATTTGCTAATTGATTAGGAGTTATTAATTGCTTCAAATTACATGCCAGTAGTTTCCAAAATAACACATTTTATCTTTTGCACTGTTTCCTATAATGAAATGAATGATACCGGGTGGCCATAAATATCTGATATCACATTACCTTTGGAATCAACACCGCTTTATTAAAGTGATGAATCCAACTAAACTAAATGTCATTAATGTCATCACAACTAAAATTCCTATCTGTCAAAAATTATTACAGATTGCAATAAGTATTGAAGTTAGAACAGGAGATTTTTATAATCGAGTCGTAGGCTAACCTGCAG
The DNA here is from genome assembly GCA_940337035.1 of Agriotes lineatus. Classification (NCBI taxonomy): domain Eukaryota; kingdom Metazoa; phylum Arthropoda; class Insecta; order Coleoptera; family Elateridae; genus Agriotes; species Agriotes lineatus. The sequence continues at coordinate 167,435 of CALNHX010002584.1, read as the reverse complement.
AATCCGGGGCACATTCTCCTCCTCTTATTTGCATTTTATTACATTTCATACCAATACTTATTATAATAATTAAAATATAATGCTAACCAACATTTATAAGTAGCTAATTCCATGGCTACCGGGATCTCAGATGTTTATGGCCACCCGGTATATAACTGCAATAGCAATTGTTTTTTGTTTCACAAAGACGCCACTAATTATTGTTAAAGCGGCAGTTCGTTTCCTCGATTTTTCACCTCTTTTAAAATATTAAATTAAATGTAATAACGTGAATGAAGATGCAGTATTTCTTTCTACTATAAATAGTAATAATAATAATAAATCAAATTTTATTATCTGCTCATGCTTATACAAAGTAACGATTATATATTGAAAGAAAACAATAATATACAGAAAGGATAAGGTAAGCAAAGACGAAACATAAATTGAAAATATCTGAAAAAGGCAGTGTAGAGATATAAATAAATAAAAAATTAGTCGGGCGCCGGCGCTCTGTGGTTAAGTATTCTGACTACTGATCTAAGAGTCCTGAATTCGATTCCCGGTCCCGGGTAAGTTTCTAACAATTTAATAAATGCCGATGAAAACTTCTATAAAGTTTCATCATTCGAAAGTGATATCAAGCTGTGTTACTACGATGGGTAGTATGTAAAAGATTCCTTGCTAGGGTTGGAACTCCTTAGTCTCTGCAAAATTCTAAGTAGGACTTTGACCAGATGTCCATATCAGTTAGTGTCTAAGGTATCTGGTCCTCCGCATGCCTAGATCTTGTCTATAACAAACAAATAAATTAAAAAAGTATAGGATAATAGGGAATATCACAAGGCGAAGTTCAGCATTGCTTTTCGACAGCTGTTTTGTCACTAAACCCTGGCTAACACAAATATTTCACGTGTTAAATGGCCCATACTACTAGAGAAAAAAAATTGAGTATGCATACCAGTCTGAAATTATTTAGTTGTATAGATAAGGCAGCGTTCGGAATATAATGATTTTGTGATATAAGCAAGCTGCATAGAACAATCTTCTTTAATTCATATTTAATCATTGTACATTTTTGAGTTTGTATGCGATATATTGGAATTTTCTATTCCAATTATAATGCGCATGCAAGAGGTCTTCGTTATTTGAACTTTTGGTGGGTTCGTTCGAGTCACACAAAATCTTCTTTGTTACTTCCTTTTACGATAAAGGAAGTATTGGAGTCACCCCAAAAATTCGAAATTGAGTTTTCAACAGATCTTCACATTTTAGAGTCCCCTGATCCCAAAAAAACATTTTTTTTTCATTGGTCTGTCTGTGTGTGTTTCTGTCTGTCTATCTGTCTGTGTGTCTGCTTGTGAATAGAATATCTCAAAAACGAAAAGAGGTATGGCATTGAAACTTCATATATAAGTTTTGTGTACTATGTAGATGAGACAGCAAGCTTTTGAAGAACATCGCATAACCGGAAGTAGGTGTTTACTCTTGTGATTTTTCAGTTTTTTCGATTTTTTCAAAAACAGCTCTACTGATTTTTTTCTTTACATTTTTATTATATTTTTAATGTGTATTGTTGTGAGATAGGCGATTTTCCAGTCGAATACTTCTAAAATGGATTTCTTTTGTTTTTTTAAATTTTTTTAACTCTTATTTGAAATAGATCACCCGGTATATTACTACATTTTTGAATTCAGCTTAAAATTCTAGAAAAATGTGTCTCTTCAACTAACTCTCTATTTTGTACCGTTTTTGTAGAATTTGTAATTTTTGAAAATTTTTGACAAATGCTTAAAGATTAAAAATTAAAATTTTGGCTAATTATAAAATCACTGTAAAAGGAAGTTGTGTGAGTGTATCACACCAGATTTCTTTTTGTATTCAAAACATATACAGTGTGGTCCATTAAGTGTGCAACAAATGGGAATTTTTTTTATTAGTTGTACAATCGAAATTTAAATATTGTATATTACTAAAAAATGCTTTAAGAGAGTGAAGTTTTTTATGTGCAGTTGTTGATGCGAAGATTAAATTTTAAATCTTGGTCTATTAGAAGGCCAATGTTTTTAGAAAATTTATATATGTTTGTTATTTAGTACAATTCGCTTGTGGAGAAGGTTTGTTGTAAGCACTTTACAGCACCGAAGGAATCTGATGGGATTATAAAGCGTTAGCTGGCGTTTTGGTATAAGTGTTGGGCATGGAGAACATAATGGTTTCTGTAGGGGTTACGTATATACGTATTTGGGTCTAATCAAGAAGATTATAAATGGTGTCTTTTAGATGCGTTTTTATTAGGTTGGGGTTAGTCTCTTCTTTGTTGTAACGAGTTAAAGTAGTGTCGCAGATGGGGGATTTATGGTCCAAGGTGGTGGTATTGAGAAAATAGAAAGGAACTTCGATGGGAGTATTATATTGAGTTCAGTTAATCGTTTGTAGAATGATGGGACACCTCTTTTCCTCTGTTTGGTAGAAATGTTCCTTTTACAAATATCTGCCACCCCCGTATTGCTGAAAGCAAATTAAATAAGTCTAGTATCAAACAGTGACTTACTTTAAAACGTGGATGCATTTTATTTTCTGCGAAGGAAGACTTTAATTTGCTGCAAATAATTACAAAAAATGAGGGTGGTAGTACTGGTATGTCATTAATCCTTTATATAGCATACATAAGCTCTATTTTGGCTTATATAGCTATCTTCTATGGCTTAGTTTGTACCTCAAATTTAAAATGCAGTGAAAGTCGCTCTTTCACTTTGATGATGCAAGCTGCAATGTCTTGCGAAATGTTAGTCAATATGGGTGCACAAACAACAAGGCCAAATCTTGATACAGCACAAAAACAACTTTACGACAAGTGCGCCAATTTTTTACATTACGAAACGACTTTAGAACACTGACACGACACAAAATCGGGAAATTCTCGGATCGATTGCCCCAATCCCTTTACGATGGGCTGTACCAAATATTGCCGGGTCACTCAGTAGAGAAGGGAGATTCTTTACGACCTTAGATTAGCGCTATGATCCGGTAAACGAAATACAGATGTTAATTGCTAAGCGCCACCACTCTACTTACTAAATCGGGAAAACAACACAGCCCACTCAGAAAGTGGAAGAAATTGCACATCTTTCTACTTCTACCTTGGCAATGCTTGAGCGGCGAACATCAACAGCTGAGTCGAACTTGCCTTGCTTCACATTCTCTTACAGCTATCTAAATCCCTGTACATTGGAAAAATACACAAAATAGACATACAACCATCATAAATCTAGTAATGAAATACAGAAATAATTAAAAAATGAACTATATTAATGTATTAAAATAAGAATCAAAAGAATTACTCGTTACAGTTAGAAATACTCAAAAAAGGTTAGTGAGGTTAATGGCGCAACGTTTAAACTAAGCATAGGTGGTAAAATTTGTGACAAACGATATAACTAGGTACTTCAAAAACAGTGACTTTACATTTACACGAAGAAGCTATTTTCTTTTTCTTCATGTGTCTTGTCCGATTATCAGACGTTGACTATCACTATGTCGACAGTTTCTTTCTCTTTCTCTTTCTATTTTCCCATTTAGTGTTAAACGTAGAAGTTCGTATTTTGGTCCTCTCATTACATGCCCAAGATATTCTAGTTTTCTTTGTTTTATTATAGTTAAAAGTTCTCTTTCCTTGTTCATCATGTTTAACACTTGTTCGTTTGTCTTTGTTTGCGTCCAGGGAATTTTGAGGATTCTACGGTAACACCACAACTCAAATGCCTCAATGCTGTTCATAGTAACGATTTTTAGTGTCCAGGTTTCACATCCGTACAGAAGCACAGACCAGACATAGCATTTGAGGAATTTAGTTCTAGTGGGCAGTTTGAGATGTTTATTACTTAATATTGTTCTAAACTTCAGAAAAGAATTCCTAGCTAGCTGAATGCGATATTTTATTTCTTCATCTGGGTCCAAATTTTTGTTGATCCAGTTACCTAAATATTTAAAATGATCGACTTGAGAGATATTTACTCCATTAAGTTGTAAATTCAGTGGGCCTACATCAAGTTTGCTAGTCACTAGCTATTTTACAACAATCAAAATGACAACAAATACTCAAAATTAACTTCAAGGAGGTAATTTCTATTCAACATAGTAACATTTAAATGAACGACACTTCAAACATCGTAATCTGTTGAATGGTGTTTGCAATTTGGTATGGCTATTATCATATTATGTTATATGCATGATTGCAATATATATGCGACGACTTGGACAAAAGAGAGTTGACGAAGAAGACAGGAACTAATAATTGCGAGTCCTAGATGGAGGAAATCGGTTTAAAGTTGACTCGGCGATTTATCAATGCGGTCAGAGCAGAGTATGGTATGGGGAAGCCTGCTCCGATAATATGTAATTTCTGATTTAAAAAAAAACAGACTCCAACTCGCGACTTCAAGCTCGACATTACATGAGTTTTGATAATACAGGAACTTGACAAGGTAGTTATGTGACCGCTTAACATCTACTGCTGGTAAAGCGAATATAAAGAATAAAGCGATCATTCAAAAGTTTTTCAGTTATTTGCATTAATATTTCACATAAAATGGCTTACAAATCATCCCGATAGGTTAATCCGTTCTCAACTTGAGGTCTTTACAGTCACCTAGAATGACATATTCGCCCTTTATTAATTGTCGGACTTTCCTTTAACCCCAAAGCGGTTATTGTATTCCCAAAGGTTATGTAGATTTAATAGACTTCTTATATAATTTTGAATTGGTCGTGATTGATTAAGCGGTTAAGACAAAAATTATAAATACGTAAAAGGAGTCGGAAGCAATACGGCAGTTTAGGCCGATGTAATACTAACGGTAAAATTCACCTTTCAAAACTTAGGAATATATCAATTGATATCTACTGTAAAGTCGGTTTTTGAATGTAGTCCAACTGAAAGTATTATAACCATATGAAGCAATCTCTGTTTCAGTACCATTTGCTAAAAAAATGGATACGCAACCTCCACGCACGGTTGATATCCATATGGATACATACAAGAGAGGTATTGGAGGAATCTTCACGGTGACATACGGACCTGAGGCGTAAGTACTGCATAATATCTGTCTTACGCTCATAGCTCAGTTAGGAACATTTCTACACGTTGTAGATTTCCGACTAAAATTCTAAAATATTAACCTTCAAAGGATGCAGGTACGACTAAATTGAAACTGCAAGCTACTGTGTGATGCTCGTTATTTGTGTATTAAATAATGACTAATTATTTTCTGTCATCCCATCCCCGTCTCCGTCTCCGTCTCCGTCCCCGCCCCTTTTTCCGTCCCCGTCCCTTTTCCGGCCCCGTCCCGTCCCCTCCCGCGCCGTTCCCCCCCATCCCATTACATCCCTTTCCTTCCCGTCCCGTCCCTTCCCTTCCCGTTCCACCCCATCGCCCCCCGTTTCCTTCCCTCCCCTCCCCTCCCTTTCCTTCCCGTTCTGTCCCGCCCCGTTTTCTCCCCTCCCCTCTCATCTCATCCCATCCCTTTCCTTCCCGTCCAATCCTGTCCTGCCCCGTCCCGTCCCGTCCCGTCCCTTCCCCTCTCCCATCCCATCCCATTCCTTTCCTTCCCATCGCGTCCCGTTCCGTCTCGCTCCGTTCCTTCCCCCCCCCCATTCCATCTCTTTCCTTCCCGTCCCGTCCCGCCCCGTTCCCTCCTCTCCCCTCCCATCCATTCCCATCCCTTCCCGTCTAGTGCCGTCACGTCTAGTCCAGTCCCGTCCCCCTTTTTTTAACCCATTTAGGGGTTGAATTTGCAAAAATCCCTGTCTTCGTCCCGGCCTCGCCCCCGCCCATTTTCCAGTCCCCGTCTATTTTTCCGGCCCCGTCCCGTCCCGTCCCGCCCCGTCCCGTCCCGTCCCGCCCCGCCCCGTTCCCTCCCCTCATCCCATCTCATATTTTTCCTTCCCGTCCCGCCCTGTTCCCTCCCATCCCCCCCTCCCATCCCCCCTCCCATCCCCCCCTCCCATCCTATCTTATCCCTTTCCTTCCGTGTCGTCTCGTCCCGTCCCGTCCCTTCCCTTCCCCTTCTCCCATCCCATCCCATCCCTTTCCTTCCCATTGCGTCCCGTCCCGTCCCGTCCCGTTTCCTCCCCTCCCCTCCTATCTACTCTAATCCCTTCCCGTCTAGTTCCGTCCCGTCCCGTCCCGTCCCTTCTCGTCCCGTCTCGTCATCTCCTATTTTCCCCTTTAGGGGACAAATTTCCAAAAACTTTCAATGACTTAGTTCAAAATTTGATCTTTTACCCCTTTAGGTTGAATTTTCAATACTTTCTTAGCGGATGCCTACTCCCTATGAGAAATCTGCTTGCCAAATTTCAAATGCCCTTTTCGCAATCAACGTCCCAAAAAACTTCAATAACGACACCCATATCGATTTTTAGGTTTATTTACCCCATTTCACCCCTTAACTGGTTGATTTTCTGAAAATCACGAAATACGTGTTTGCTTATTTGTTTTTAGGAGTACTTCTACGAGGTTTCAAGTCGAAATGTCTATTTAATATTATCTTTCCATACAAAAGTGCAACCTCCATTTTACCCCGTTAGGGGTTGAATTTTGAAATATCCTTCTTTATTCCTTGTATACATCATAAGCGGAACCTCTGTGCAAAATTTCAGCCTTCTAGGTCTAAGGGTTTGGGCTGGGCGTTGATGAGTGGGTGAATGAGTGAGTCAGGACTTTCAGTTTTATATACAGGGTGACACAGCGGACATGTAACAACCCATAACATTTTTATTTATTAGAATTAACTTCTGAAATTTGGGTGATGCATTTATCATAAGGGTAACCTTTTGATGACTAAATAAAACTAATTTTTTCACTTCCGGTTTAACCGGAAGTAACCCTAAATTTTAAATGGCACCCTGTATATATTTTTAGCCTACCTGAACCGCTACAAAATTCTCTTTTCAACCGTGTGTCACAACTTGACATTTGATTTCAAAATGGCTGCCAAAATCAAATTTTCTCTCAAACTCTTAATTGGCCATGACATGACACTTGCTAATTATCAGCATGTAAATGACGTTGAGATGTAAAAATTAAGGTGTAAAAACATTAGTGATTTTGATACTTTTTATTTAATTAATAAGAGTTACGAATCAAGGATCATTTTTCAAATTTTAGAAATTCATTTGTTTAACGCTTAATTTCTCAAAATCCAAAATAGGAAACACCAATTTTTATTTAATGTAACTGTAGAACAAATATTTTCTGTTTCATATAATTTATCAGAACTGGTATGAACAACTTTTTTTATTATTAAAAACGCAAAATTATACATATCTACATTGTTTCCAAAATACGTATATTATTAGTATCAATAACAAGCCAAGTAGGCTGTGTAACATCTTAGCATATTATTGATGTTAAAAACGTTAAACAATTCTAGAGAGCTATGGATAGAATATGGCTGCAAAAGTGATGTCATTTGTTTTGTTTACTCTCGTTTAGCTTTATTCTGTCAATTTATTTAAAGTATTTTGGCTTTTAAAAGAATATTCTCGATATTATTTATTATTTTAAATTATGTATTCTAGAGATGAAAAAGTTGATAGGCTCTTAATTTACGGTGAGGTAAGAAAAAATAGTAGAGCCTCTGCTCGACTGTATGCGGAAATATTTCCGGAAAGAAACCATCCTGCAAATAACCATTTTTAGAAACTTGAAGAAAAATTTAGACAACAACAAGATTTAGAACAGAATGACCTTATTATCGACGAGCAAACGGAAGTAAATGTACTAGCAATAGTTGAAGTTGATCCAACAGTTTCTGTACGACAGATTAAGGGTCAGATTGGTGTTAATCGAGAAAAGGTTCGCCGTATTTTAAAAAAGCACATGTATAAGTCCTACAAATACCAAATACACCAGCATTTGTATCAAAATGATTAAGAGTGAATTATTGCAATTGGTTTTTAAATAGGTATGACTTAAACAATAATTTCCATCACTCAATTCTCTTCTCTGACGAATCTCGGTTTACTAATTTGGGTCTATTCAATCGAAATAATACCCAGTATGGGGCTCAAGAAAATACAAGGGTTATGAGAGGTGCGTACCAAGAGCGATTTGGTTGCAACGTCTGGTTAGGAGTAATTGGTACAAGAATAACTGAACCAATAATTTTCAATGGCCGTTTAACGTCCGAGAGATATTTGGAATTATTACAAACAGAAGTTGAAGGTTTTCTGCAAGAATTACCCATCGCATAACGCAAGAAATATCGTGAATTATTTAAACGAAAGGTTTGGCGAAAATTGGATTGGTACAAATGGTCCCAATGGGTGGCCTCCAAGATCTCAGGATCTTACCCCACTCGATTTTTTTATATGGAATCACCTTAAGGAAAAGGTTTATAGAACTTCAGCAGTAGATCGAGAAGACTTAGAATTAAGAGTTAGGAAAGCCATTAATAATATAACACACCAGCAACTTGAAAACGTGCTTTTAGCAACGGTTAAGAGAACGCGTCTATGTAGAGACAACAACGGACAACATTTTGAACATTTACTGTAATTTTTTTTGTATGATTATTGTTTAGTTCAGCTTTGTGTTATAGTAGGTTAAATTTTTTATCAAATTTCTTTGTGCTGTACCGAAAAATTTACTTTTCATTCCATGGATCTCTAGATATGTTTAACAGTTTTGTTATCCTTATGGTAGGGTATTACTATGCCTACTTGGGGCATTATTGTTACATGTACTTATACCTATTATAAGTATTTACGGATCATTGTAGATATGTGTAATTTTGCGTTTTTAGTCAAAAAGTCAGTTGTTCATATAAACTTTAATAAATTGTATGAAAATGTACATGTTTATTTTACCTTTCTATAAAATAAAAATTATAAGTAGTTTTCTATTCTGTATTTTGAGATATTAAACTTGAAATAAATGCATTTCTAAAGTTTGACAAATGATCTTTTATTCCCAACTCTTATTAATTAGATAAAAAGTATCAAAATCACATATGTTTTTACACCTTAATTTTTACATCTCAACGTCCTTTACATGCTGATAATTTGCAAGTGTGATGTCATGGTCAACTAAGGGTTTGGGAGAAAAAATGATTTTGGCAGTCATTTTGAAATCAACTGCCAAGTTGTGACACATGGTTGAAAAGAGAATTTTATAGCGGTTCAGGTAGGCTAAAAATATATACAGGGTGCTATTTAAAATTTAAAATTCAGGGTTACTTCCGGTTAAACCGGAAGTGGAAAAATTGGTTTTATTCAGTCATCAAAAGGTTGCCCTTATGATAAATGCATCACCCAAATTTCAGAATTTAATTCTAATAAATAAAAATGTTATGGGCTGTTACATGTTCGCTGTGTCACCCTGTATATATATATATATATATACCGGGTGGTTGGTCATCATAGGCAATTTACATGGCTTATCACGGATATGCATATTCCTGCTCACCATTTTTATGGAAAATATGGTAGTGGTACTAAATTAAAGAGAATAATTTTCCGCATCGTTTAGTATTAAAAACTTATTGGATAATGCTAATTGTGCATAAAAATATTAATTTTAAAGTTTAGATATTCGCAAATATGGGCGGGCCTCCCAAATATGAGTAGCCATGCTTGTTAAAAACAAAAGCTGTCTGTTGACAACTCAGATAATTGTGTCGCTTAAAATCAATGCAATTTACTCTTAACGAGGAAAGGGTGTTCATTATGAAAACTTTTTAAGCTTCTTAAGTATTTTTAATACTGATCCATGATTAACATTGCACTCACGAGCAACTAATCTTGCACTTAGGTTTGGACTTAGTTGTATTAATGCCAGAACCCTTCCTCTAATTGTCTAAATCATCATTTCGACTTTCTCGATGAACACATACACTGTATGAACTTAATTATTTACCTTTGCTTTCTTTAGCTGATACACTTCTCGTCATTTCAAATCTCTGTACATAAGTTTGTATTGTCGCAATTGTTGGAATGGGGCTATCTTGAAATTGTATCGAGAATAAGTCCCTAACTCAGCGTAAACTATTGCCAGCATAAAAAGTTTTAAGAATGAACACCCTTTCCTCGTTAGAGTAAATTGCATCCAATTATCTGAGTTGTCAACAGGCAACTTTTGTTTTTTAACAAGCGCGGCCACTCATATTTGGGAAGCGCGGCCGCCCATATTTGAATTGAATTTGTTTATCTAAATTTTAAAATTAATATTTTTATGCACGTTCGAATATAATATAAGATTTTGGTTTTATTACGTTGGTATTAATTTAACTTTAGATTTACTAGCATATTATACACTAAAAAAGCAATATATCAGATACTGTTAAAGTTTTGTTATTTCTGTAGCGGTGTAATACTACTACATAATATATATTTCCTGTCATAAATCGTCTCACCGTTGTACATTGAGATAAAACAATCAAGCTAGGCTAAACAGTTGGTTCAATTTTTTATTTGCGTCAACTGTACTTCAAGTAGATTTTTGTTCTATAATTTTTAAGGTCAACTTTCTAGGGGATAAGTATAAGCATTCCTGCAGGGTCCCTAGTTTTAATAATGTTGGTACATAGATTTTTAGTTCTTTTTTTCCACTAAAAAAATGATTTGTCATTTTGACAATGTCATAATAGTGGGTAAACCGAACAGCATAGTGAAATATTGCAAATTTATTAATTATTAAAATTGCAATATTTGAAAATAAACATAATGAACGTTTGATTCCATGTAAAAAAATGAAATTTGTAAAGAGTTCAAATTAAGAAACTTTGACATTCAAGATTGACACATAACCATAATTTAAAAAAAGTTCTACCAACATGAGATATAAACATTTTCTAGCGTTTTATTCACATATCTACCAACATTGTAACACTTTGACAGTTATTATAGAAAAAAACGTAATTTACTCATGTAATTGGCAGTTGTTCATTTAATTCCCTAATGATTATTAATCGCCACCATAAATAAAACATGAAATCACCAGCCTTTTCAGTGAGCGTGATTTTGGTTGTTATGAGGAAGTTTACGCAGTTGATAACAACAGAAGTAATTGGTATAATGATATTGTAGCATTTGACAAAAAATAACAGAGAACAATAATAGTGGACCCTACAATATGGTTTGAAACAAACAATGAATCAAGACGAAAGAGAATAAAGTGAAAAGAAATTTATGTATGAAAGTTGCAGTGAATCTCTTAATAGAAGATACAGTTCAAAATAAGGAAAATAAAATTTTAATTATATTAAAAAAAGTTAAACTTCGCGTATCTATAGCGATGCATAAATGTCAAGTTCTTTTGACGGCTGTAGAAAAAATGTATTTTTTCCCTATACAAGGTGTCCCGTATCGTTATGTTCAAATTTCGGGAGCGATAAACTAGGTTCAATTCTAAGAGTAAAAAAAACACAAAAGTGGTAGTTCGATTTTCGTTTGTTTCAGAGTTACAGGGCTCATTACATTTTTTTGAAGAGTAGGTAACACAAACAAAATAAATTCATAGACTCGATAACTTATAAATGTTCAATTATTGATATTTTCAAAATGCCCTCTCCCTGCTTGCCTACAAGCTTGTGCTCGCTCGTATGCTGACACATGCAGTGATGTGTCTTATTTCGCGCTTGTTTCGCGTATTTCTTGGGCAGCCTGCTGAATGCGCTCTAATAATTCGTCTTGGCTGTTTGAAACTTGTGCGTTACACTTGGTTTTTCATGTACAGTCGTGTGCAAATAAATCTGGGACAGTGTTTTTTTCACATGCAGATTCAGTTAAGAATTGAAGAATATCTCCATGGATTTCCTGCTATCAGAAAGAGTTACATTAAACTTTAACAGGTACTGAAACCCGTGACTCTCTCTGATAAGAGGAAATCCATGGAAATATTCTTCAAATTCTTAACTGAATCTGCATGTGAAAAAAACACTGTCCCAGATTTATTTGCACACGACTGTACCTAACCCCAGAAATAAAAATCAAGGGGATTATGATACGGAGCTCTAGTTGACCATGCAACCGGGCCAGCACGGCCAATCCACCGGTAATCTTGTATTGTACGACGCCACCGATGAACTACTGTTCCTAGAGTCAGTAATCTTGAAGGGAGGGATCGCTAACCATATATCTAATACTTACTATATTGCTAGCGGCTATGAGTGGGAAACTCACCGATGAAGTGAGACACACAACCAACTCCTTCATGTATACGGTGCGCTGTGCGCAAGCGCGCCGGCGTCGTTCGCCCAATGGGGAAGTGGTCAAGTTTAGAATTCGCTTCTAAAGGCGGAGTTCGAATTCTCACGCATGCGCACGAGACGCGTTATACTCGAAGTGAGACTATGTCGGCGCCGTAATGTTTTCTGAAGTTTCCAGGCCCTACCAGCAATATATGTGTATTATATATATGTCGCTAACATGTCAAATATCGAGAGATCCAAAAAAAACTGTTCCTCAGCGGGCTGTGGAAATTCAACGTATGAATAATATGTTGGTGACACTGTACGTCAATGTCAAATTCGAGGTTAGAAGGTTAGGATTTGCGTCATTTTGTGTCATAACTGACGGAAAACCTAACCTGATAACCTCGAATTTGACATTGACATACAGTGTCACCAACATATTATTCATACGTTGAATTTCCACAGCCCGCTGAGGAACAGTTTTTTTTGGATCTCTCGATACCTTACACTGTTGCCAGACCTTTGTTTGTTTACTTCTAGAGCAATTTGGGGCCTAATTCGTTTTAGTTTGCATGTCGTGGTCCTAACATCAATGTCGAATAGAGGTGTTCTAGCTCCAACTGTTTTGTGAATGAAGGTAACATTTTGACACTAAACCATATTCGTGATTCTTGCATGTGTTGCGGTTAAGATCAAACTAAAATGTATTGAACGGTTGGCGAAGCGGGGATAATACATAATGTCCTTCGGTGTGAAGGCTGTTAGGTAGATATGTCGTTTGTTTAACGATTGTTCACGATTAAAAGCAAACTAAAAATAATTTGGCGCCAAACGCTGTTGAAGCCAAACAATAAAGGTCTGGCAACGTTTTAAGGTACTTTTAATCTAAACGATCAGCTGTTCGCTCCTCCCTCCAAGATTATTGACTCTAGGAACAGTAGTTCATCGGTGGCGTCGTACAATACAAGATTACCAATCCACCTTGGGTAATTGATATTTACGAAATTTTAAATACAAGTTTACCCTCAATAAAACAGAAACTCTTTAACACTTCGTATGAAAATATAAAACTATGAATAAATATGACATTGGCACTGACTTTACAGTACGTACCCATAAATAAAATGCGTACCTTTTATGTTTTACTCCAAAACAAATAAAAATCGACCTACCACTTTTGTGTTTTTTACTCTCATAATTGAACCTACTTTACGCTATCGAAATTTCAGCATAGCGGTACAGGACACCTTGTATAACGTTCCCCATCCACAATGTCCATATATGTATTATACATATATTGCTAGTAGGGCCTCGGAACGCCCGAAAACATTACGGCGCCGACATAGTCTCACTTAGAGTATAACGCGTCTCGTGCGCATGCGTGAGAATTCGAACTCCGCCTTTAGAAGCGAATTTTAAATTTGATCACTTCCCCATTGGGCGGACGACGCCGACGCGCTTGCGTACAGCTCACCATTATACATTTAAGAGTTGGTTGTCTGTCTCACTTCCCCTGTGAGTTTCCCACTCATAGCCGCTAGCAATATAATAAGTATTACATATATGACAATGTCAATGTTAGGTAGATAGAATGTAACATTTCTAAGATTTAGATCATTTGTAATCGTGTCGTAGTAGTTCATATCATAGATAAAGTAGGCATATTGTTTTCAAGGTCAAGTAATTGTATTTATTTATTTAACTTTTGTCCTATTTATATAAATTTAATTTTCAAAGATTATTTTTGTTAATATTACAAATTTCTGATTATTTTTAATGTTAACTTCTTGCAACAGATATTGATCCTAATAACTGTTGAAAGCTGCTATCACAGTTCAATTTTTAAATTAGTATAATAGCAGATAACCTAAATTTGTAAATAATGAATAAAGATGAAAATAAATCCAATACTAAAGAAATAGAAGGGTAAGTAGCGTAATAAATATGTAAGAACACAATGTGGAGCCTAAATCAAACAATTCTTTACCTCTACATTGTTAAATATTTTGTCAAGTTAATTTTACAAAGTCAGTGCAACATTAAATCATTGTAGGATGGTTACTTTAAGTACGGAACCTGACACAGAAGGTTTTGATATGCAAGCAGGTGAAACATGGATTTATCCAACAAATTATACTCTAAGGGATTATCAACACAGTATCATTCAGGAAGCGTTACTTAAAAATACAATGGTTAGTATAGATTACATATAATAGCAACTATTGATTATTTAATATTTGATAGGTCAGTCTTCCAACTGGTTTGGGAAAAACATTTATTGCTGCTGTTGTGATGTACAACTTTTATCGTTGGTATCCTACTGGTAAAATTATATTTATGGCTCCTACTCGGCCGTTAGTTAAACAGCAAATAGATGCGTGTTATAAGATAATGGCAATTCCAAAAGAAACTACAGCTGAACTTACAGGCATGTTGTGGTCAATTTATTTAAAACGTACGTAGTTTTAATTGAATTTCTCATATTCAGGAACTAAAGCTCAAACACTTAGAAAAGAAGTGTGGAAGGAAAAGCGTGTATTTTTTATTACTCCGCAAGTACTACAAAATGATTTGGGAATTCTCACAGAACTAGGTTCAAAAATCAAGTGCTTGGTTTTCGATGAAGCACACAAAGCGAAAGGAAATCATGCATATTGTGAAGTAATTAGAAGGTTGTTGCCTCAAAATAAGCATTTTAGGGTGTTAGGTCTCAGTGCAACACCAGGAAGTACACTCGTGGATGTGCTAGGGGTAGATATAAAGTCGAAATCTCGCTTAATTGTATTGTTTGATATTTTTAGGTAATTCATAATTTGTTAATATCACATCTTGAAATTCGAACCGATGACAGCCAAGATGTTTTACCTTATATTTTTCAAAGATCTTTAGAGAGCGTAGTTGTACCTCTTGGGCAAAAATTGGAAGAAGTTCGTGATAACTATATGCAGGTATGTAACTTTTGCGAAGTTTTTAAAAATAATTGACTTTTAATTGTTGATAAAGTATGTAAAAAGTGAAAAATAATGTATTTTTAGATTTTAGAAAAGTATACAAGGGTATTAGTTCAGCATAAAGTAATAAGTGGAAATTGCAGCACATTGACAAAAGGAAAAATTTTTATGACCATGAAAGACTACCAAGAGAGAAATAAAAATGGCAGGTAAGCAGTTTTAAAATTATTATTTTTATACCAGGAAAAAATGTACTATTTCTTTATAGAGATCGAGCCTATACAGAAATTTTAAGAAATTTGAACATTTGTATTACACTTTATCATGCGTATGAACTCTTAATAAGGCATGGTTTACGAGGATTTCTTTCATTTTTTGAAGGTACACCAGAAAATATACAACGTTATTGAGAATAGTACTAAACGTTTAACTTTTAGAGCATATGCACAAACCTTTGCTACGTGGAAATATTGAGTTGCAGCAGATTGTGGAGGATGTACGAATATATTTGGGGCCAGCTCCAAATGTAGAAACACTTCCTGATGGCACCACACTAGACGTAATTTATTATTATTACTTTTATTAAGGCATTCGCATATGCTACTTTTTAGATTCCTGAATCCACTAAATTTGGCCATCCAAAGTTTTACAAACTGCGCGATATATTATCAAATCATTTTACTGACACAAATAACAGTGGAAGTAGAGTTATAGTGTTTTGTGAATACAGAGAAAGTGTAATGGAGGCATATGCTTTATTACTACGTTATAAACCTCTCATTAGGGCAAAGATTTTTTTAGGACAAGGGGCTATTACCCAGAGGCAACAAATTAATGTAAGTATTAAATTAATATTGTGTATTCAGTTTTGCGAGAATATGTATAGGGATCTTACTAATCTTAAGAGATACTATGTCGGTTATAGTCAATATTGTAATAGGCAATTTGACGTAACGCTAGATTTTCAAATAACCTGAAAAATACAAAAAATTTGGATTTTAGTTTTATGCCTGGTGTGTTTCTATTTGGATTTTTTTAATGCTTGAAAACTTGAGGCAACTTTTTATGCTTAATTTTATGACATGCTTACATTTTTAATTTATTGTAAGTGAGATATCCATGTAAATACTCGATAAATGGGCACGTAGCACTTAGTATGCAATATGCAACATAAAATATTAAATAAGGTGCTTACTATGTTACTACATTCTGTTTGTAGGTTGTAAAATCCTTTAAGGAAGGCGAATGTAATACCCTGATATCTACATGTATTGGGGAAGAAGGACTAGATGTAGGAGATGTCGATCTTATTGTATGCTTTGACATCAACAACAAATCTCCTATAAGGATGGTACAGCGAATGGGCAGAACTGGAAGAAAAAGGCAAGGACGTGTGGTTGTCTTGGTTACTGAAGGAAAAGAGCAACAGGTTAGTTTGTCTGTTAAAAAATATGTAAAGTTCAGGGCTCTTCATTCCAGACGTAGGAATATTTCTGAGACTTTTAGGAGTAGAGATTTGAATTTTGCAATCGTAAATCTTCATGACATGAACCTTTTGAGATAATCAACTCAAATGTAAATTATAAATGCAGCCTATGAAAATCTTGCATTTGCCAGTTCCTGATATTCTGCTTCATGTTGTAGCTATCGAAAAAAATTATTTAGAATCCAGTTTTGACTCTTATAGCTTCAAAGCAATCTTGCATTTTTATTTTTAGTTTTGATTAAGGTACTGGGAAAAAAAGAAGAAAATGTCAAAAACGAATGAATAAGCAATAAATTATTCTTTCAACAGAGATTCGAACTCTAAAATTGTGTGGACTAGGGCAACGTTTCTTTGTTTTTACTCTTGTTCCCTTGTGCTTTTGTGGCCGCAGATGCAAAAAAATTCAAAATACGTAATTTCCGTGGAAATTTGGTACATTCGGGTAAAAATTGGATTCTGAATAACCTTTTTCGATATCTCCAACATGAAATGGACCTATTCGCAAGGTCACAGTAGGCTGGCTGTACAATTGATATTTTAGTTGATTATCACCACTAAGTTACCTCCTACACTTAGAAGCCATGCTGTTAGACTTGGCAATATTGCATCTCTGGTAGTTGGTGGTCTTAAATTATAGTACTCCAATTTGAAATTTTGCTTTAAATAGAGCACAGTTTTACTCTTTATCATATGTTACTCTGTAATTAACTAAAGATAGCTTCTGTAATTGTGACAAATTTATTTAAATACTCAAGTACTAATACAAACATGCAACATGTTTATAAAAACAACTTAACCTATGTAATCCACAGATAAAAGAACATTTCTGCAACACCTAATCTTATTTGAACATAATAACTTATCTGCTCGGTAACATCTAAATTTGTATGACGTAATTGTTCCATAAAGTTAAAAAAACTGCTGCTGTCATAATTTAAAAACACTCACTTTTTGTGCATGTTCTTCCAATATTTGTTTTATTCGACATTCAGGGTTTGCCTTTTCTTGATGCACTTTCGACGACAAATATGCTGGTAAATTTGGAAATACGCTTGGGACAGCATCGTCAGCTAATCAAGGGTAATGCAGCATCAGCTTCTGCAGTTCCCCACTCTTATTTCTAAAGGTGGGCATACACGATACCGTTTACCGGAAGGCAGGCCTTCCGGCTTGCAATCCGTTAGTGGATACATCGGCCGGAAGGCGAGCCCTGAACTCTCGGCCTCCCGAAAAACTGTCAACACCCGAAATTTTGCCTGCCGGCTTTCCTTATCGCATACAAGTCGGAATGTGTATGTGCTAGTTGTGGGTACAGGCGGAGAGTTACGCTGATGGCAGTGTGATTTTATTCAGTAGTACCGGGTTTGTATCTTGTAACTTGCTAACCTCGAATTTGATATAGACTTACAGTGCCACCAACATAACAGTGCCAACCTAAGAAAAAAAATCACAACCATTTATGGTCACCCGGTATATCATATTCTGCCGTGGTTTGTTCAATCATCTATCTATAATTTAATAAAAAATGAGCAATATGAGAACGTGGTCCCATGAATTCTTAACAGAATTTATTGAGCGATACAGGTCTCTGCCTTGTTTGTATGATATAAAAAAATAAGCAATATTTAAATAAACCTGATCCAATCGTGATTCGTTTATTCGGTCGATATGCTCTTGTCGATTTCTTAACCACTGTTTCATCCACTTTGAACGTGTGCGCTTCATCTTGTTTTCATTGTTTTTTTTGCGGTAGAATGCAACTGCCATTCCTATTAATATAAGATCATTTTTCGAAATCATATTATTATCAATATGACCTTTTCGCTATCCTGAACACTTTAAAAGACTGACCAAACTCCTGCGAGAAAACGTAATGTGTATGCCTGCGCCAGGGGTACAGGTTTAGCCTTCCGGATTGCAAGCCGGAAGGCCTGCCTTAACGCTTTCAAATGTCTTCTCCATTAAAATGTATTTCACACACGACAGCACTTTTTGTTGGTGTCTAATATTCTCGTGGTAGGTATTGCACGATGCCATGCTCTCTTTCGGATCTCGTCCATTTTTATAGTTTGCATACCATTTTATTTTAAGATACTGTCGTAGTTGGTACACAGCGTTTTCGTAGCATTCTAAATATAAAATTAAAAGTTACAAGAAATGCTCTAAAAATGAGGTTAGATTGTTACCTCGGTTGTATTTCAGTGAAATACTTAATAAAAACCCATAAATGCTAGCAGCAATTTTACATTCACTTATTACGAACAGTACAGTAATATAAATAAATGTATTTCTTCAAACTTAGAGCAGTCTAACATATTAATATTTAATCACACGCCGCATTTGAACGGACATTTATAAGTAAACAGTACAAAAATTGGCCTACCAGCAGCGTTGCCAAATCTCCAATAGCATGGCTTGTAAGTGTAGGAGGCAGTGTTATCGCAAATGATTCATCCAATAAATTTCTATAACTGCTCAAAAAATCAAATCTACTAACAATTGACTTTATATTACATCATCCAACTGGAAGGATTGTTGTAGTTTTTCAACAAATTAATATCTTTTTTGTATGGAAGCCAAACCTATAAGATGTAAGGCTAGTAAATGGGCTATTGAGCTCTTGCCATCATTTAATTAAAAAATCTGGTGTGATACACGCACACAACTTCCTTTTACAGTGATCTTATAATTAGTAAAAATTTGTTTTTAGCCTCTCTACTACATTATACAGGGTGTTTACAAAATACGTTCGGATATTTTACCCACTTATAGATCTCATTAATACAAACAAAAAAATCTTAATAAACATGCGTCCGGCAATGCTTTGTTTCCGAGATACAGGGTGTTAAAGTTTAAAAAATCCATTTTCTGTCGATTTTAATGAAATGTTTACAGTTTTCTTGTAACTTTATGAGGTATCTTTTGGACCTATTATAGTTGATCCAGTAACTGCAGGGGCGTGCGCATGGGGCAGGTCGAAGGGTTTTTTCACAAAAAATAACTCCTCCAGCAGATTTTCTGCAATTTTCATATTTTTCTT
Source organism: Agriotes lineatus (assembly GCA_940337035.1). Taxonomy (NCBI): domain Eukaryota; kingdom Metazoa; phylum Arthropoda; class Insecta; order Coleoptera; family Elateridae; genus Agriotes; species Agriotes lineatus. The sequence goes on along the minus strand of CALNHX010002584.1, from coordinate 147,785 downwards.
TATAAATGAACTAACAATGCAACTTTTTTGTCTCCTGAGTTTTCTCGTATTTTGCTTCGTTTCAAAGAAAAAAAATTAAGCCCATAATTTTGGACGTCTCTGAACCTATGAAGACAAAAACTAAAATGCTTCAATATCTAAAAATCCCTTAGCCGATTTTAATGAAACTTTGAAGGTTTACTGGTGCTATTAAGGGTCATGTTTTGGCGCACTTAGATGTAAATTATTTATTTCAGGATCGGCCGGGTTTTTTTTTTGAAAACTTTTAACACCCTGTACCTCGGAAACGAAGCATTTTCGGACCCATGTTTATTGGGACTATTTTGTTTGTATTGATGAGTTCTATAAGTAGGTAAAATATCCGAATGTACAGTAGAACTCGGTTATAACAAATTCCACGAGACTGCATACAGGCTGTTTCCTAAAAAACGCCGCAACCCATAACTCCGTTGTTTTAAATTTTAGACCCAACAAACTATATATATTCGTAAATGGCAAGACAAGAGCTACCTTTTGACATCGCCCGTTCGTAAATATCTTTCAACTGTTTTGAGCAACGATGTTCAACTTTTTTATTTAGAATGGAACAGTCTGTATATTTTTACATATTTGGATTCAGGATGAAATTCTGCATGCAGTAGTATGCTTCATTTGCTTTTTGGACACTTAGAAATGTTTAAAATATTTTTTTAATTTTAGACAGTCGTACAGTACCATAAAATTTTCAAGTGTGCCGTGGAAAACAATCAGAATGTTACTGACTCGAAATGTTACTGTCTATTGATTGATTTAGATTATAAAATTTGAAATTATAACAGTACATAGCAGTTATTCATGTATTACAGACTTTGAAGGAGTGTCTTATATATAAGCAAAATTTGACCAATCACATTTTGCAATCAAGTGCGTTGTATAAGGAAATGTATACGCAAAATCCTCGAATGGTTCCTACTCACATAGACCCGAAATGTCAGAAAATGTACATTACTGTGACATCAGATGCTAATCAGCAACTCTCAAAGAAAAAAAGTAGCAATTTGAAGGTAGCAGTATGCATAAATTGACCATTAAGCCGATGCTTAAATTATTTTTAATTTGTAGGACATTTTTGAGAATATATCAAGAAAACAATCAGGTTTGCCAGCTATTCGTGATAACTGCGATATTGAAGTATTAGACATTAAAGACCGTCTTCCCATAAAACAAGAATATTGGAGTAAAGGTAGGAACTACTGAATACATTATTAATAGTAAATTATTCTGCTGTGTAGTTAAGACAGAAATCACAGATTTTGATTCTATTTCATGTATTCCGTTTATATGGTGTTAATATATTTTTGTTTGTTTATTTGTTGTGGTCATTTTACTAACAGTAATTGTTGGTGTTTTAGAAAACCCCTTAAGTATTGAATCTGATAAAACTAGGATAGATTTTTCAAAGAGACTGAGTAAGCTTAGAGTTTTACAGCCAACTGGTGAAATTCGACATTCTCGCAGTTCAGAAGTGTTGGTATCATTATTGCAATTTGCAGAATCTAAGAAATATAATATTCCGATGTCTCAAGTACCTGGTAAGTAGAAATTTATTAAGATTTATATTTTTGTAAATAAATATCCTGGTGTAAGACAGCTCTGTTGGAAATTGTTAGTAGCAGGCTATGGGATGCGAATAAAAATAAAAACATTTGCATACATTGAATACTCATTGTTTTTTATAGTTTTCACTATTTTCCAAAAACATCATTCTCTGCCTATTTCAAAAAGTAGTTTCAAAGCATAAACAAATGTATTATCAATAAAGCTATTTTCTTTAAAAGGTCTGTATTACCTTTATAATTAACCATTAACGGAACAGCTCCCGTATAAATAAAATAACTTCACTTCTCCCTAACTTTATTTATTTATTGTTAAATATGTTTACATTTATGAGGATATTTTTTAGTACTACCTTCTCAAGTGGGTTCTCCAAAGAAAGCAACAAAAATATTAGGCTCAGATGGTTATAAACAAGCAGATATTAGAAATATGTTCATTAAATGCAGCGTGTCTCAGTTACCGAAAATTACAGGTAAGGGTTATTTCATAAAGTTTGGTTTGAGAAACGTTTTCAAGCTTTGTTTTCTGTTTTTTTTTCACTCTAACATAAAACGTGTTATTTTGATGTTTTGTACCACAACATTATATACAGAGAGATGCATAAAAAACGACCAGAGCTGTAGGCTTGTTATTTATCATCCGATTTGCAAACGCCAAATTAAATGGTTCAAAGCCCGCTATAACCTGAAAGTAAACAATATTTTTAAATTTGAAATGCAACGATAGTAAACTATTTTTCAAATAGCAATTATTTTTTTAATCTTTTGTTGGATTCTGCAGATTTCTCTGAATACAACAAAATAAATGTTACAAAACTTATTCTCCTTAGCATAGAATTTCGGCTTAGACCGCGTAGTGTTTGTATATGAACACCCAGCATTTTCTGGCTTAATGTGCCTTGCACCTTGTGAAGTCGAGCAAAAACCTGCGCGATGGCCATGCTCTTTGGTGGCTCGTGTTGTTTGAGTATCTTGAGAACGAGGATACTTAGGCAGATTTGGCCGTTTTGCTGTTTGTGCATCCATATTCACTAACGTTTCGCAAGACCTTGCAGCTTGCATCATCAGAGTGAAAGTCGCACTAAGAACCGGAGGTCGGCGTGGAGCTATTTATAGTCCTCTGTGCCAGGCGCGCGGAGTGGCGTAACGCTGGCGCTGGTTGGTCGTCCGAGTGCAACGTAATCCGTGGGGCGTGGCCGTATGACGCAGAGTGGTTGTAACGCTTTAGATCGTGTATCACGGGGGTCCACGTTTTACTAAGCTTAAAGCCATCTTCCCTGTTGATATTATTTGGATGTTTTTCTATTTCTATGGCTTCACGTATCACTCGCGGGAAGTAATGAGGTATTCTGGCAAGTACTCTGGCATGCTCAAATTCTAAAGTGTGCCCATTTGTAAACGTATGCTCAGCTACGGCTGATTTTGAGATGCGTTTGTGTTTGCAATCGCCTTTATGTTCTTGGAGTCTTAGATCAACGGAACGACCAGTCTGTCCAATGTAACTCGAGCCGCAAGAACAAGGAATACGATATACGCCAGCGGTTTTTAAACTTGGAATCTTGTCTTTTACCGATCTGAAGCCGTTACCCAAAGTTTCCTTGCTCGTGAACACAGTTTTGACGTTGCATCGTTGCAGGACACGTCCTATCTTATCAGTTGAGCCTTTAACGTAAGGTAGAAATGCTAAGCCTTCCAGAGGTGGAGATTCTTCTTTAGCCTTTTTTGTCATAGTCTTGTCTAGTGCTTTTCGTATGGCGGTAGTTGTGTATCCGTTCCTTTGTAAAGAGTCAAACAGATGTAGCTTTTCTCTCTCTAGATTTTCCTCGTCTGAGATACGAACGGCTCTTGTCGCCAGAGTCTGGAGAACTGTTGCTTTTTGCATTGGATGATGGTGTGAGTCAGCATTTAGATATCTGTCCGTGTGTGTTTTCTTTCTATAGACTGCATGTCCTAAACTGCCATCTGATTTACGTTTCACCAGGACGTCTAGAAACGGAATACTGCAATTTTCCTCTACTTCCATTGTGAATTGTATGTTGGGATGTACAGAATTCAGGTGTTTTAGAAACAGATTCAATGTCTGGCGTCCATGTGACCAGATGACAAAGGTATCATCTACATATCTCAACCAGCAAGTCGGTTTTAGCTGCGCTTGTTCGAGAGCCTTGGTTTCAAAAGCTTCCATGTAGATATTAGATGGCTTTAAGCTTAGTAAAACGTGGACCCCCGTGATACACGATCTAAAGCGTTACAACCACTCTGCGTCATACGGCCACGCCCCACGGATTACGTTACACTCGGACGACCAACCAGCGCCAGCGTTACGCCACTCCGCGCGCCTGGCACAGAGGACTATAAATAGCTCCACGCCGACCTCCGGTTCTTAGTGCGACTTTCACTCTGATGATGCAAGCTGCAAGGTCTTGCGAAACGTTAGTGAATATGGATGCACAAACAGCAAAACGGCCAAATCTGCCTAAGTATCCTCGTTCTCAAGATACTCAAACAACACGAGCCACCAAAGAGCATGGCCATCGCGCAGGTTTTTGCTCGACTTCACAAGGTGCAAGGCACATTAAGCCAGAAAATGCTGGGTGTTTATATACAAACACTACGCGGTCTAAGCCGAAATTCTATGCTAAGGAGAATAATTCGAGTAACCGCGAAAGCCTCAAACAATACATGTTACAAAACTTTACACATGTTAGTAGCATTAAATAATCCATGAAATGCAATCAAGTAGATTAAGTATAGAGTGATGTTTAAACTCCATGTTACAGTATCAAACTGTTTTAACAACACTCACAAGTGAGTGAGTGCCAAATACTTGGACAAGTCCGGGAAACGTCCACACTTATCCTGGAAATCGTACGAAACAGGCTAAAGGCCACGGCTCGAATACGCTCAGGGAGATGGGCGTGGTTCCGGAAACGGTACACCACAGGGCAAGCGTGACAGTATGTATAGGGTGTTACAGAAGAAATGGGCGCCACAAGATCCAACCGGGGAAAACCCACACTTAACCGAATCTTGAAAGTCAAACGGGGTAGCAATGCTCAAATACTAACTCTGGGAACAACACTCGCACTCCGCTATCAGGCCGCACCTTACATCGATCTTGACATAGAAGCGGGATCACCCTGTAAATAAGCATGCACACATACCAGGGATAATCACAAGTCAAATACTGTAAATAAATCTATTGGGCCAAACCCATGGCCAAAAGTTACAAGAGGGCCGACAAAGGTCGGCACATACAATAATATACAAGGCCTACCCTAGACGAATAAGATTTAGACCCAGCTGAAAGCGCCTCATCTAGCATTGACACTTACATAAGTACAAGAACATTCAAGAAGAAGCGTCCAGTGCTTGGGAAAAGGCTACCAGCAAATATCTTTAATTGAGTACACAGAAGTGAAGTTGGTTAAAGGTACTTGGCAAATATATATATTTAATTCAGTACATAAAAGTGAAATGCAGCGCGGATCGCACACAACTTTGGTCAAATGCTGCTAGCCAGTATACCGGGTGTAACAGGATCATGGTACACCCCCGTATCTCCGTTAGTTTTAAAGGTAATTTATTGAAATTTGGTATATCCCATATACATAATAAGCGGCACTTTTTGACCTGCAAATGATTTTTTTTTCACTTCCGGTTTCGCCGGAAGTGATACCAACTTTCGATTTTTAAATAGAACACCCTGTATATTATTACATTTCTGAAATCTGCATAATTTTCTGAATCCAATGATACCACATAAGTGACATTTCAAACGTCAAAAATTTTTTTAATTTAATTTTTAGTTTTCCATTTAAGTGTGCCATGATGGTTCCGATTTATTCCAATTGATCCATTTAATGCTAGAAAAATCGAAATCCCGTCAAAAATACTAAATTGCGTTTTTTATGAGCAAATAAAGTTCACCGTAATCAATTTTGGGGTAAAACTCAATTTTTTCAAATGGAACCATATTGGTACCGTGGTACCATTTATTAGTACTATTAATAAGGAATTTATTCATACATGGTAATTAAATGTGCGATAAATACAATCAAAATTACAGCTAAAAGAAAATAAGAAAATACAATTATTTTGGTCTAATTTAGTGTTAAGACTAAGGAAGCTTTGAAAACAATGAAATTGTTTATTCAGACTGTCAAATAAATACTTGTTGGTTTATCGGTGTTTCTATTGTGTATTGGAAGAGTCTTTACATTTGTTGTTATTTTTGTTCAAAATGCCGCACATTTATACAAAGGATGAAAGAGTGGACATGTTAATTATTTATGGGGAATGTAGAAAAAATGGCCTTGCGGCTAGAAACCTTTATGCCGACCGATATCCTGATAGACAATGTCCAGCGAGAAATTATTTTAATCGTCTTGAAAATCAATTCCGAAGAGAGCCTAACCATGATCCCGATCCCGAAGAAAACGTTATCATTGACGAAGGAACGGAAATTAATGTTTTAGCTCGAATAGAAGTTGATAAGACTGTTTCTTTAAGGCAAATTGGGTTTGATTTGGAAATTAGTCACCAAACGGTAAGCCGAATCTTGCACAAACACAATTATAAATCCTTCAAATATCAATTGCACCAGCACCTGTACGAAAATGATTATGAACGTAGGATGGAATATTGCAATTGGATCTTGCAGAATAATGTGCAGCCAAACAATGCTTTTTTGGGAAGGATTTTATTTTCGGACGAGTGTAGGTTTACAAATATGGGATTATTTAACCGACAAAATACAAGGTATTGGTCACAAGTAAATCAACATTTATTGCGGCAGGGTAATTTTCAAGTGCGGTTCGGTTTCAATGTTTGGCTTGGAATAGTCGGTCGTAGAGTCATTGGTCCAATAATATTTGAAGGAGCCTTGACTGGAGCTAGATACTTAGGATTTCTGCAAAATGAAATTGAGGACAGGTTAGCTGAATTACCTATCCATTTACGACAGGGAATGTATTTCCAACAAGATGGAGCTCCTCCCCATAATTCAAGAATAGTAATTGATTACCTTCAACAAGCATTCGAAGAAAACGTAATTTCGACGAATGGTCCTGTGCGATGGCCTCCAAGGTCACCTGATTTGACACCTCTTGATTTCTTTGTTTGGGGCCATTTGAAAAACATTGTTTATGCAACCCCCGTTACAACCCGCGAAGATCTGGAGTTGCGAGTAAGACGCGCAATTAATAGAATAACGGCCCAGCAATTATCGAACGTTCTTCAAGAAACAGCTACGAGAGTTCAGAAGTGCGTTGACGTTAATGGACAGCATTTCGAACAATTGTTGTAATGTTTTGTGTTAATTTTTTGTATTTCAAGTTGTATTTTTTGTATTTTCTTATTTTCTTTTAGTTGTAATTTTGTTTGTATTTATCGCACATTTAATTACCATGTATGAATAAATTCCTTATTAATAGTACTAATAAATGGTACCACGGTACCAATATGGTTCCATTTGAAAAAATTGAGTTTTACCCCAAAATTGATTACGGTGAACTTTATTTGCTCATAAAAAACGCAATTTAGTATTTTTGACGGGATTTCGATTTTTGTAGCATTAAATGGATCAATTGGAATAAATCGGAACCATCATGGCACACTTAAATGGAAAACTAAAAATTAAATTAAAAAAATTTTTGACGTTTGAAATGTCACTTATGTGGTATCATTGGATTCAGAAAATTATGCAGATTTCAGAAATGTAATAATATACAGGGTGTTCTATTTAAAAATCGAAAGTTGGTATCACTTCCGGCGAAACCGGAAGTGAAAAAAAAATCATTTGCAGGTCAAAAAGTGCCGCTTATTATGTATATGTGATATACCAAATTTCAATAAATTACCTTTAAAACTAACGGAGATACGGGGGTGTACCATGATCCTGTTACACCCGGTATATCTAATTGAGTACATAAGAGTGAAATACAGCACTGAACACACCATACTTGAGTTAAATTCTATTTACAAAGTTATTTAATTAAGCGTATCAAACTGTAACGCAACAATGCATGCCCACTACTCTCAGAAAATGACACTAGCAAAGACGTTTAATTAGTTACACCAGAAAGCGCTACAACAACGAACACGCACTGCTTTAGGAAAGTGCCACTGGCGGTTATGTTCAATTTAGTTACACACGCTATAATGCCGACATGAGTGTACACAGCTGCGATTGGAAAGTCATTATCAAGCGTGATTAATTTAGTTACACACGCTAGAATGCAGACAGGAACGCGTAGCGCTTTGATTGAAAGTTACTCGCAAGCGTGAGTCATTTAGTTACACACGCTAGCCAAATTGATGGCAACACATAGCAATTAGCGTATAAATTAAGGAACACTAAATACCTTGTTTCTGTTTGGTTCAGCCTTTCAACGGTGACTCAGACTGTAGCAAACGGACGGCATCTATCATACAGCGGTCAATTGACCTGGAAGGTGGCGGGACTCGATGATGTCCGGAAGATCCCCTTAATATATTCGGGGCGGTTTCGTAACGCTATGGAGCCGATAGTTAGCCTGCTCGAGAGAATGATCCCATCACAGATGACGAAAATATTGGCTAAACAAACCGTCGTAATTACTGAATTACTGAATTACAAGTTTTTGTTACGTTTTTCCTATTTTTTTGTTTGTTTAATGCTAGATGGAAAATAGTTTTGTGTCTCACATGCAGAAAATGCATCAGTTTTGCTCGCTTGGGCAGATAATATCCGTGGGTTGCTAATGCTCGTTTTCTACTTTTGTGATACAATATATTATACAGTGCGAACGTTGGCTATGGAACGCTCCAAATAAAAATTCCCCGATCATCTGCGGCCAAAATCTTCGGACACGTCGATTTTTATTTTTATTTGGGCATTTTTTGAAATAAAATGCATACATATGAGGTATGACTTTATCGATGTTTTTTTTAAATGGCAACCCCCTTTTTTTATTACGGAATTTGAAAGAACGCATCTTTTTACTTACTTTAAGCTGATTTTTGAATATAGATCAGATGATCAAAAAATAAGAAAAAAAATTAAAATTGCAAAATACTTTTTTTTCTGATGAGTTGTGGTTTTACTTAAATGGCTACATCAATTCACAAGTAATGCGCTTATGGAGCGCTGATAGTCCACATTTCTTTTGTGAAGCTTCTTTGCATTGCCCTAAAGTAGGCGTTTGGGTAGCATGCTCTGGCCGGAGAATTATCGGACCAATATTCTTTGAAGATGCAATAAATGCCGAAAGATATCAAAATAACATTCTTGAAGAATTTGTGAATCAGCTCCATGACGATGAAATTCGACAAGGATACTTGCAACAAGATAACGCAACACCTCCTAATATGTCGAATTAAAGCTTCCCACCTGTAGTAGTTTCCTCGTTGTAGATCTTTACAAAAACAGGTCTACCACATTTAGCTCCTTTGGAGGAACGAATTTCGAAAAGCCCTGAAAATGGTACCCTACTTGTAAAAAGAACTAATATGGCGAATTACAACTTCTTACCTTCCCCAGATTCTGTTATGGAAGGATCTGTGAAGTAGAAATCAATCCCGTCGAATAGAGGGTAAAAGCACTTCTTTGTCGACGATATTGGATGTTCTCTCTTCTGGTTTGAGCACCACTTAGTTGTTTGGAGAACTGATCTTTAAACATTCTAGATAAAGTTGATCGAGAAAAAACAGTCTTCCCTCAAGATGACCCCAGTCTGATTCAGCGACTGTCTTATTGATCGTCATGGCAAAGCAGGTTTTTACGGTAAATTGCAGTCTCTTAAATTGAAAAGAATAGTCTGAAAGAATAAGGGTTATTCGAGGAATGAAGACTGTCTTCCCTTCTCCAAAACCTATGAAAATTTTGGCCTCAGTAACGTTACGATGCCGAGCTTTCACCTTCAGTCGACTTTGGGAGTCTTCACCTTTCTCAGTAGTATAAGTGCTCTAACTTAGAGAGTGCACTGTGTCATCTGCCTCCACCACAGTGTTAATCGATTGATAGATCTTTTCCTCCGAATGAAAGGCTCCGAGGTGTGTATTGTTGATTTTTGGTCCCTTATCATTCTTCAGAGTGATACTCGCCCTTCTTTGAAGCCAGGACACAGGTTCTGCTGCTATGATCTTGATGTCGGAATGTATTATGTTAGTGAGGCTGGCGATATCTGTCACGACTTGACATAGGTTTTCGTTGCTGAGTTTCAAGAGACGTTTGGAAAATTATTCGCCCTTGGAATATCCTCTCAGGTGAACCCTTATGTAAATTCAAGATAGTATGTTGTTATTGTACTGATACTGCATTTTTAAAAATCACTATTATAACACGTATTTGTCTTGAGAGCAACTGCCATTTAAATATTATCGTCCAGCTGATAAAACCACAGTAAATAAAAACCACTAATGGGACCCGTTGAACAATATTTTGTAATTTACAAAACTCCTTTGTAGACAATGTTTAACGTATGGCACTATCAATCAGGTAAAACATGAATTTTTAAGTTTTCAAAACTACTCACGTGACATTGCTACATACACTTGGCCATAGCTAAATACTGGTTGTGACGAATATTATAATTCCCACTTTATCCAGAGTTTATCTTTTTGGTTTATGGTCATCGCACATGCTAGGCGCACATAGAAAATGGGAAGGGTACCACAAAGAAGAGGTAGGGGAAGGCCGAATAGAATTTTGAAATAATAGATTACAAAAGCGATGACTGAATGCAACTTAAACGAAAAAAACTGTGAGGATGGAAGAGTATGAAAAACAGGTATCGCATAACGTCGAAAGACGTTTTAACAATATTCGTATGCTTGTACCAACAGGGAAAGCAATGAACCAGTGTGTAAATAAGCACATCCACATAATTATAATAAGCAAAAAAAAACACCTTACAGCATCTGAGCAATACCGATTTTCTTTAATTGTCATTTTACATGTATTTTGACGTTTGTCTCACGAATCAGCAGACCGTTAATTTCAAACGAACATTTAGTAGTTGCAGTAGTCCATTGCAAAACTCAGTAGAACGCCGCAGGCTGACTTTGAGAATATACTTGGTTTACTGCTACTGCATGGCCGGCTGCAACCACTTGAGAGCTACAATATGATGGTTTTTCTCTAAAAATTATCAATTTATTTTCAATTTAGGACTTTTGTGCACATCTACACAGCAGCTGCTTTCATTTAAAAAAAGAATTATCGAAATAGATGTCGAAAGAAAACGCTTCACGTTTTAAATATAAAGATAACAGAAACACAAAAAAAAAATTTTTTATGCATAGATTTCATTGAATGGGATCTGTGGGCTTCTTTCTCTCTTACTGATAAGTTCAAGACGTTCAAGTGACTGCAGTACGGTACAATAATGTGCACTGTAAACAAAGTCATGGTCATGCCGAATAGAGTGAGGGGATTCCCAGGATGTTACCCTTGTAAATACAAAATAGTACCTAATTACAGAAATATGGTACTTTAATTAATAAAGGTATATTAAATATTAAAAAAACTAAATTCTCTTATAGCTAAATTAAATTAAGGGTATAATTGCCCCCCTCCTCACATTATTTGTCCTATGTTTGATCATCACTCTGCACCCACCCTACTTGATTGCATTTCATGGGTGATTTGATCCCACTGCGATATGTAAATATTTTGTAACTTTTATTTTATTTCCTTTGCTATGAATGAAGGAATTTGTGATACTGTTACATCACTGTATTCACAAAAATTCAAAAAAAGATTAAAAACTTGTAGTTATACATATTTTGAAAAAGGAAGTTGACTATCGTTGAACAGAGCCGTTTCGAACTAAGACATATAGTTTACTGTCAGATTATAGTAGACTTTGAATTATTTAATTTGGTGTTTGAATTTTGAAAATTTGATGACAAATAACGATCCTCTCTGGTTGTGGCTGTTGTTCCTGCAGGTTTTTGTATATACATGGTGTCCCCAAAGAGGACATGACTTAATCAAGGATTCCTGGACCTAAAATAAGACGATTTAATTCATATTATCTTTACCCAAATGCATTTTCTTTAGCCAATATTCTGCTGCAAAATTTAAAAAAAAGTTATAACAGTAGAACTCTTGGATCACTACTAGTGGCTGAAACATGGGTGCTGAAAAACAAATGACAAAAAGACAATTTCATATGAAGTATCATTAGTTTACAGGAAATGCTCTATTTTACTGCCATTTTCCTGAATGCAAAAGTTGATGCTACGTCACAAATTGAACTGCTTCGCTGTAACATTTCTGCATTACACCTAATTGAGAAGTGTAACTATGAAGAAAGAATTGCTACCACAATTAATAATTAGTTTTAGTCATTTGTTTCTCGGCTTGGTGGACTACTAGATTTCACCACTAGATTTCAAAAAGACACCCACATTTTATTATTTTCTGTTTAAATTGTAACAGATACAAAACATTTACTAACAAATGTTTTTTTTGCAGAAAAAATTAAAGAGTTAGTGTCTGATTTGTGTTGTGACATTCATGTTTTAGCCATTAGTAGTCATTTGGTAATAATCAATATTATCTCAAAAGGTGTTTTATATCCATATGGAGTGTTACGATAAACATAATCAAAATCGATCCAGCGATTCTATTGTTATGGAAAAGTATAATTATGTTAAAAATAACTTTGATTTGACTTAACAACACACATTTGGATATAGGTAATTTGATTTAAATCGTATTTTGGGTCCAGGAATCGATGGTTAAGCCACATTCACTTATTTCGGGTACATCCTGTATATATGGCTTTTTCACGAACTAACATTTTGATTAATTTAAGAAATCTAAATAAATAGTAATTTATAACATAAATTAAGTTAAGTATTTCAAATCTTTATCGTTCCATTTTCATTTTGGTATGAAGATGGTTTTACCTTCAAATTGCATCTAAAATAAACTGTTCTAATAATATTTTTGTCATATGATACAGATTTAAGAACACTAGAAGAAAAAGAAGAAAGCAGCTCTTATAAAGAAACGTTAAATAAATTGCACCAGGAAATTGCTAGTTATTTAACAATACCAGTAGAAAATGAAAGTAATTGCAAAATCTGTGAAAACTTATTCGATTGTTCACAGTTTAGAATTTCCTCAGAGGATGTAAAGATTACATCCTGGATAGAACCAGAATATTCTATTTTCGATAGTCTGACTGTGGAAAATCTCAATATTTTTGCAGATTCTATGAGTCCTAAATCAAAAAAATTGTACAATAATTTAAATTCTGCTGAATGTGATGCTAATACAATAACAATAAATAATCTTCAAAGTGAAAGAGAAGATTCACTCAATTTTGCCGATAAAACTGTGGCGTATTTTGATGACACTTTTGGATTTAGGGATTCACCCTTTAAAGCACCAAGCAGTGTGCAGAAAGTTTTAAAAAAATTGAACCTTGATGATTCGGCTTTAGATAATATTGAAGTGACACAAATGGAATCTAAAAGTGTTGCAAAAGCTGCAATTCAACAGAATCATACAGAATCTAAAATGTCCAATAGTATTATTCCATGTACATTGGATTTTAAAGCCTTTGAAGATGCAGAATTTACACAACTCGTTACGAAACCATCTGAGGGCAATGATGTCCACAACAAGAGTGATCAAGAAACGTTATCATTTTTTAACATAACTGCTTTAGAAGAGCTTTTTAATGAGTCTAGCATCCAAACTCCTTTGAAAATATCACCCCATGATCAGTCATCACAAGATACTATTATATATTCACCAAACAACCAAAAACACAATGCAGAAAGTCCAGAAAGTAGCTCCCCTATCCTCTGCACTTTTGATAGGGCACGTCTTCTGAAAAACAAAGCTCACAAACGTCTATTTGAAACTTCACTTCAAGGCAATGCAGTCACTCAAAATTCAGAAGAAATACATGAAACGGTTAACAGGTTGGAGAAGAAAGGAAAAGAGGAAAATTATAAAAATACGGGTATGTTTAACGACGCAGTTAAGGAAAATGTAACTGTTAATCCGAAGAAACCAAATTTGTCTAAACTCTTAAAACAAAGTGAAGCAACAAAATGTGCGTTTTATAAGTCAAAGCGTATTTCCGATGGTGAAGTGGCTTCAATAAAAAATAGAGAATTCGATGAAGAGCTAAATAATGGAAATAGTTCTGATAATGATGAAGCTGAGATAATTGATACCAGTATGGATGATATTTTTGAAAGTGTTGCAAGCTCACGGATTATTAAAAAGGATAAAATAAAAAGTGAATGTGAAACAAACAATGCTTGCAAGGACAGTGCTATTGATATTAGTGATATGTTTGATTTATCAATTTTTGGTTTAAGTACGGCTCACAGTACTAAAACTGAAGAAGGAATATCTAAGGCTGTAATAAATAACGATAATAAAGACTGTAAATTTGATAAGAAGGATAATGAAGTAAATAGGACAAATATCTTGAAAAAAAGTGTAGGTGCTACAAGTACTGAAAGTATAGTAACACATAAAAAGGAAATTATAAAAAGTGCAGCAAATAATTCAAGTAAAAATAACGCCGAAGTCTTGAACGATTTCTGTGATAGTTCATTCCTTGATATGTTTTTTGAAAATGATGTTTTTGAAGAAAGTAAAGATGTATATAAGAATGTTGAATGTAAAAATCAGTCCGTAAATAAAGGAAGTAAAAACAGTGTTGCTAACACTGTTAATCGTGAAGCAGAAACTTTATTATATAATGACAGCACATTAACCGTTAAAGAAAATATATTATTAGGAAATGGAGACCCTAATGCACATATTTCTTTACCAAATAAGTTAACAGATAACAGGACAAATGTACAGAAGATTAAGAAATTGGGTACTGATAAGTTAAATGACAAGGAAAAGTGTGGAACTAATAAAAAGCAGCATAGCAGAGAAGAAAATAAAAAGAAGCTAAAGAAACAGGAAGAATGGGATTTTTGGACAGATTGGGATAAAAATAAAGTAAATAGTGAACAAATAAACAACAAACCAATACTAAATTCAGAACAAAATAAAGATCAAAATATAAAAAATAGCTCTTCTAAGTTGTCTATTAAAAGATGCAGCATAGATGAAACAGAAGATGCCATATTAAATTCAAAACAGAATATCAACAACAACAATGTACAAAATAAAAATTATGTTGTTGATTTAACCATTGATTCTCCTAAAAAAAACAAAAAATCACCTGTTTTAACTATATCACAGTCAAACAATGTAGGTGTCTCACTGCAATCGCAACAAAATAAAAAATTATTAACGCAACCTCGACTGTCAGGTTATGTAATCAGATCGAATGATGATAATTCGAATACAGTTGATTTTACTCAAACAAAAACAACTAGAGCACAACCTATAACGAAAAATTCATCAAAACCTGTTACTAAAACTAAGACACATTCAAAGTTACAACTGACTAAGAAGGGTGAAAAAAATCCAATCACATCAATGCAGTGGTTTAAAAAAAATACGGCGGTTCATACAACTATAGGTGCACCAAAGGAACAAAGTGTTTCTGTGGGCCCTTCTTACAAAATTAATACTGGTAGTAACAAACTTAGTACAGTTTCTCCTACTACAAGTAAAAACAAGAGTAGTGAATTTACTGCTGTACCAACGAAGGATAATGACAATGATATGGTATCTCCAGTTTTAAATATTAATAAAACTGTGAAAAAGTTTGATCCAATGAAAAAAAAGGTTCTGGATTTGGACAGTAGTGATGATGATTTTGAATTCCCTTCAAAGAAAACCACTGGATGGATTAAGCCAAAATCAAAGAATGTGGAAAGCAGGAAATCTCCTTTATCTAGAGATTTTAAGAAGAATTCCGTTTATGACAAAAAGGACCAGAAAAAAACGTGTAGTGGAAAAAATAAAGTCAAAAAGGTAAGTTTATTAGGTGGTTGTCTATAACTGTAGATACTTCAGTTAGATTCTCTGATAGAAACAAAAGCACCCTTTTTTTAGTTGTTAGTGACTTTTAAATCCTCGAACTCTTCACGAGGAGAATATAGAAAATATATAGCAATAATATACATTTTAACGGTCTAGGACGTTTAGGCGCCGCAACTTTAGGCGCGTGGACAGCGGAAAATAAGTTATTTACATTTTGTATTTGGATAGTTTAACGTGGTGGAATTATACACACCATATAATTTCACTACGTTAAACTATCTATATACAAAATGTAAATAACTAATTGTCCGTAATCGATAAAAGGTAAATTGACTATGTAAATATGTAAAACTTTAACACTGAAGAAGACTCGTAAAAAGCTGAATATATATTGTTTATAAAGGTTTGAATTTTTCTTCAACATTAATGACTGCAATAATTACCTAACAAAAAAATTTAAAATCAAGAATAATGGGAATTTCCTTCATGTGGCGACTAATAACTGTCCCCGCGCCTAAAGTTGCGGCGCCTAAACGTCCCTGTCCGACATTTTAAGGGTGTCCCGTGACGTAACCGTCATAATTTAAAGACTTTTGGGAGATTCTTTTAGTTCAAAAATGTTTTACATTTGAATATCCTTGATTACTAACTGTGGGGCTACACAAAGAGTCTACTTTATGCACAAAAACCGCACCCTAAAGACTGCTGCTGCAGCTATTTGTACCACCGTCGTACTCTTGGGGGAGCTGGAGAGTTACTTTCTCAATTTTAAGAAAAGTCAAAATGTGTATAGACATAGAAGGAGCTTGGTATTTCTGAAAGGTATTAATAAAAGATTATAATGTCCGTAACACGGTAACGATTGAATTTCGGGTATATGTTTATAGGACAAAATGATGTCCCCAACACACGTTTAAGTTGTGACGATTGAGCCACAGGAGATCTTGTACATTCGTGGTGTTTTCTGGGTATTTTTACAAAAAGGTTTCAGAAATTACCGTGTGTACATGTAACATATTTAGAAGTATGCAAAAATTACAAACGGGAAGCATAAATACAAGTATAAATTCAGGTACTTTTTAGTAATATTTATTTATTTATTTAATCAGAAGACAATTTGTACCGTTAGGTGTTAGTCTGTGTGTTTTACATTTAAATCTTGTTATATTATTTACATATATTTTATATTAAAAAGAATTAACAGTAGTACCTTTGCCACATTCGGGCAAATTAGCCAAATGTTGCTGTGGGAGAATTTGTTGGCTTAATGTGCCTAACACCTTGTGAACTCAAGCAAGGGTTTGTGTAATGGTTATATTCTTTGGTGGCTCGTGAACGTTTACAAGCCACCCATGATTAGAACATGCAGTCTATCGAAAGAAAACACACGGACAGATATCTAAATGCTAACTCACACCATCATCCAATGCAAAAAGCAACAGTTTTTAAGACTTTGGTGACCAGAATAGTTCGTATCTCAGATGCAGAGAATCTAGAGAGAGAAAAGGAACATTTATCTGACTCCTTACAAAAGAATGGTTACACAACCACCACCATACGCAAAGCGCTAAACAAAACTAAGACTCGAAAGGCTAAAGAGGAATCCGCACCTCTGGAAGGCTTCCTACCTTACAGTAAAGGTTCATCAGATAAGATAGGACGTGTCTTAAAATGATGCAACGTCAAAACTGTGTTTATGACCAATGAAACTTTGGGTAACAGTTTCAGGTCAGTAAAAGACAAAATATCAAGTTTAAAAACAGCTGGCGTATATCACATTTCTTGTTCTTGCGACTCGAGTTACATTGGACAAACTGGTAGTTCCATTGATCTAAGACTTCAACAACATAAAGGCGATTGCAAACACAAACGCATTACAAAATCAGCCGTAGCTGAGCATACTGTAACATAGCTATATGGGCTACTGGTTTTTGAGAAATAATACACCTAAGAATGTTAAAAATTATTGTATATTAAAAGAAACCAAAAAAAAAAATCATTACATGTACTTCAACCCAAGTTGCTTACTGTCTTATTCTGTATTAAAACATCGTCTTGAACTGCTCAAACTCCCAACACTGCAACAACGTCGGCAACGTGGTGATTTGATTGAAACCTTTAAAATATTAAACAATTATTACGACTGCCCAGAGCTAAAATCCATGTTCAAACTCCAATCAAGAACCAATTTACGAGGACACAAGATGCACCTGTTAAGAACCAGAGCAGAACTTAATCCTCGACATAATTTTCTGTGTAATCGCGTAGTGAGTGACTGGAACAAATTACCTGAAGAAGTAACTAATGCCACATCCATAAATCAATTTAAAAATAGACTGGATAAACATTTTGCAAATAACACTACAAACACAACTACAATACAATAAAACAACTAACTATTAACAAACATGATACAACATAATGCAATATCATGTATTATATGTGGATATATCAGCTTAAAGCTGCCTTTCTACCTCCAATAATAATAATAATAATAATAATAATAATATATAAGAATGATTTTCCTGTTACCTCCTGAAAGGGAAGGAATACGTAGAGCAAACCCCTGTATTAAGTTTGTTAGTATAAACCATAATTTTCTGACCTTTATCCTGTGCCGTTGGATAGTGGAAATGATGGGAGTTTTAATTTACACGTTGCCACGGATATTAATGAATCGAATTCGTTTATGCTGAATTTTGGGAACTGCTGGGCCTCCTTCTCAATTGGTCGTTATTGGTTTGCACCGGTCGCATCTTTTCAAGGAGAATAAAATTTTGAACCCGAAGTGCTGCAAAGCACCTATTTTATAATTAATGCGGATCGAGAACCGGGTAAGAGCTGCCTGGAGTTGTTCAAGTGCCCTCCATGAAAATTCGAAATTTCTCTTTCACTTAATGCCATCGGTGTTTCGCGCTTGGTCGTTTTGAAAAATTGCTGTTTTCGATTCGCCTGCAAGAAACTGCGTAGATGTTTGTCACCACCGCTTGCTACTGAGAATTTGTAAGTTTGCTGTTCCCAGCTCGATTCTTCGAACTAAGTTGCTTAGCAAATTAAGATTGAATTTCTCAAACTCCTTCACGTGCAGTGCCTAGCCGGATGCAATTCAATATTTTGATATTGTTACATTTTAACGTTTTGCGTTCTAATAATATGAATTATGATTGCTACTACGTATGCCTGACTTCTTTACAATTTTTAGTTTAATTAAAATCTTATGGGCTTTATTATAAGAGCAAATTTTTCCGGTTGGTTACAATACTTTTACAAATGGACACACCTTAGAATTCGAACAGGTCAGAGTACCTCACTACTTCCCAAGAGTAATACGTGAAGCCATAGAAATAGAAAAACATCCAAATAAAATAAACAGGGAAGATGGTTTTAGCACTGCCTCCTACACTTACAAGCCATGCTGTTAGACTTGACAACATTGCATCTCTGGTAGTTGGTGGTCCTAAATTACAATACTCCAATTTGAAATAATTTTGCTTTAAAGAGCACAGTTTTACTATTTATCATATTTTACTCTGTAATTAACTAAAGATAGCTTCTATAATTGTGAATTTATTTACATACTCGAGTAATACAAACATGTAACAGTATATTTATAAAAATAAAACAACTTAACCTGTGTAACCCATAGATAAAAGAACATTTCTGTAATTATTTTAAAGTTTGTAACTTTCTATACACCACTGCTGATTGAGAGTGCAACATATATGCAAAAACGATGGTGCTACTGCTGTAAATAATCTTATTTGAACATAATAAACTTATCTGCTCGGTAACATCTAAATTTGTGTGACGTAATTGTTCCATAAACTTCTAAAAACTGCTGCTGTCATCATTTAAAAACACTTTCACTTTTTGCGCATGTCTTTCCAATACTTGTCTACTTCTACATTCAGGATTTGTCCTTTCTTGAGGCGCTTTTGACGACAAATATGTTGGTAAATTTGGAAATACGCTTGGGACAGCATTGTCAGCTAATCAAGGGTAATGCAGCAACAGTTCTGCAGATTCGCACTCTCATTTCTAACGTTTTCAAATGTCTTTTCCATTAAAATGTATTTCACCCATGACAGCACTTTTTCTTGGGGTCCAACGTTCTCGTGCTGTTGCACGAAGCCATGCTTTCTTTTGCATCTCGTCCATTGGAAAAGAAAATGTTTGTTATAGTTTGCATACGATTTTCTTGTAAGGTACTGTTGTAGTTGGTACACAGCATCTTCGTGGAATTCTAATATAAAAATTAAAATTTACAAGAAATGCCCTAAAAATGAGGTTAGATTGTTACTTACCTCAGTGAAGTACTTAATAAAAACCCATAAATTCTAGCAGCAATTTTACTTTCACTTATCACGAACAGTACAGTAATATACATAAAGTATTTCTTCAAACTTAGAGCAGTCCAACAGATTAATATTTACTTACACGCCACATTTGAACAGACGTTTTTATAAACAGTACAAAAATTGGTGTACGATCAGCGTTGCCAAATCTCCAACAGCATGGCTTGTAAGTGTAGGAGGCAGTGGTTTTAGACTTAGTAAAACTTGGACACCTGTTATTCATGGTGTAAAATATTACAATCACCGATCGTCAGCTGGTCACGCACCGCTGACTCAAATTGAACTGGACTTGAACGACCAATCAACATTATGCCGTTCTGCACGGCTGGCCACAGTGTACATCCCCGCCATCCTCTAGCTCTTAGAGCAACTTTGACTCTGAGGATGCAAGCTGCAATGTCATGAGAAACGTTAGTCTATATGGGTGAATCAACAGTAAAAAGCCCGAGTATGCTTAAGTATCCTTGTTTACAAGGTACTCTAATATCACGGACCAAATTCTGGGTGGCTTGTAAGAGTTGACGAGCCACCAAAAAACATAACCTTTATACAAACGCTTGCTTGAATGCACGAGGTGTTAGGCACATTAAGCCAACTAATGCTGGGTGTTTATCTACAAAGACGACGTGGTCTAAGCCGAAATAATTCTTTACTCTAACCTTAGTATTAACCTTAGTCTTCACTTAGCTGGGATAAAATTGAGACTGTATAAATGCTTCAATGTGCAATTCAATGGTTCATCTTTGCTAGAACTATAATATTAATGCTAAGATTAGGGCAAAGAAAGCTGTATAAACACACTTTAATTAAAACCTAACCTAACCTAATCTAACCTAGAGTCCCTGTATATTAGTTAAATAAGAGTAAGGACAACACGTCGATATGTCAAGTATTGTTGATCCAAACTTTTGTTATAGTTCATGGCAAACCTTTCAAACGTCATCAAATTTTGAAATCTCCGTGATATCCATGACTGCTCAAAATTTCAAAATTGAATTGTAAATTTTGAAGACGCCGATTAAAGTTCAACAGTTGGTAATGGTAAACCCACCTGCCTTAATATATTATGGGCGGTTGTCCCACATGAAAATCTGAACGTGACCTGGATTATAATAAATGTTCGCAAATTTGGTTTAAGCCTCTTAATTTCAAACTTTTTCAAATAAAATTGGTGACTTAATGATTTGTTGTTTAATGTTAAAAATACAATTTGGAGTTCCAATTTTTAAATTTTGTCTTATAAATTCGTTGCATATAGAAAAGTTGTTTAATTATTTATCTTCTTTCAAATTTTTGGATATTAATTTACCTATTACTATATTTTCTGTACAGCAGACGCTCCTTGGATGTTTACTATTATTATGACTAACAGTTGTAATAGTCTTATCCAAGGTATTTTGAACCAGTAACGTTTGTTGAAAATGTTGGTTTTAGCACTTGATTTTAATTAATGCCCTTAGTTTGCCATAGATCATCTGAGAAGTGAACTTCACTAAAAAGTCTGCCTGCTTACAATTTCACAATTCACATTTCTTAGCTAAACTGATGGTTGATGAGCAGTTTTAGGGATAAATTTAAAGATATAACCAATGGATGCATTGTGGGCGGAGCCTCAAATTCAACCAATAAGGAATGGGCCCACAAAGGGAACGAATGGTAGTACTGAAGTGTATTGTTGAAGACGCTGTCTATTTCAAGTTTGAGGTTAGGTTGTGCGTCAGTTGGTGTCAGACTGATGAAAAACTGCTAACCTCGAATATGACATCGACTGACAGTGCCAGCAACAATATACGATCACGGCTATGGTTACACCAAGATCGCGGTCATGATGGATGTCCTGACTAGGCTCATTGGGGATTGGTTGACATCTCCCTCTACTTTCTGAACGACTGCGCATCTCCGGAACGTTTCACCTTGTATTCTTTACACCATGGACATAACCATCTTCTGAGCGATTTTTACACCGTGTTGCACTACAACTTCTCATGTTGATTTTCGGATATTAGAACTATCAAAAATTTGAAGTTTTGCGGTTTCAATGACTGATCCAGCATTAATCAACAACTGTTCTTTGGAAAAATTGATCCAACCAATCTAGATCAACCTGTTGCAGCTACCTTATCTAACTAATGTACAGCGACTCTAACCTAACCTTTTTAAAACAAAATTCTTATTGACTACTGTCGCCCCCCCCCCCCCCGGAACCGCTTACGCATTACTTCAGGGGCCGCTTAAACCTATACCTTAATTAGTGAAAATCTAGACCCCCCATGCCGGGAGTCAAAGTCTCATCTGCTTTGGCTTGAGCGCTCCGTAATTCCATTATGGCTTCGGCTGCAGCGGCGATTGTCACTCACCTACCGAGGTCTCTAATCTAACCTAACCTAACCAGCTTTTGTCAGTATTAATTTTCATTGACAATATGCAGGTAATTCCAGTTTTGGATTCACCACGTCTTTCTGCTTTTCTTTGCCATGCTTAAGGATACAGTTACGAGCCATTTACACGAACAAGAATTTCTCGTACAGTGGAGTTATTAAGTCCAGTTAAAAGTAAATTGTAATTCCGTTTTAATGAAGTTTTTCTTGTACAGTGCCTTTAGAAATGATCGAACTTTTTTGAATGGTCAAGGTTATACAACGTATGAATAATATTGTTACGTTTTTACGTTCGGGCTATTTACAAAATTATACGATGCTTCTTAGATTAAACATTTATTTACAATGATTAATTACGATTATTTACAAACACACGAATTATCAAGGCAGAACACAAATTACTTAAACTAACGAACTATTTTTAACAACGATACATTTATTTATTTATATTGCACTCAACAGTAATGATTTATATGGTTATATTTATGTGTTATTTATTTCACTAGAGTTATATACACACGGTCTATTTATATTACGCGCTTCGAGCTTAACGAGAACTGGATGAGAACTGCCCTGAATTCAGACGGCCGTGTATTTATATTCGCTGGGGAGAGGTTCCAGAAACGCCGCGATATTTCCTCGAAGTTCCAGACACATGCATGACCCACCGCATCGGGGCCGCTCTCGCATCACTTCGAAAATGACTCATCCGTCCGCAGCTGGGTCCAAGGCCGCTTCCCGAAGCTCCGGAACAATGACTCATTCGTCCGCAGCTGGCCCCAAGGTCGTCTCCTGGCGGCTGTGCCTCACGCGTTTGCAGCTGCCTGATTTCAAGGTCGTTACAATATGTTGGTGGCACTGTAAGTCTATGTCAAATTCGAGATTAGCAGGTTAGGTTTTTCGTCAGTTTTGAAACAGACTGACGCAAAACCTGATAACCTCGAATTTGACATAGACTTACAGTGCCACCAACATATTATTCATATGTTATATAACCATGGCCATTCAGAAACGTTCGATCATTTCTGAAGGCACTTTATAAGAAACTAAAATTTACTTGAAGCTGCCTGTCATACAGTCATACCAATGTATTGAAAATAAAAACAAAGATAACCTCAAAAAAGAGCTATTGTGTCAGCATTTCAATTTCTTTACTTTTACACTGCCGCATTTTTAACATAAAACTTATCTTTGAGACAAGAACAAAACTTAAAATCACGTAACAAAGTTATGTTTACTCCCACAATGAAGAGGTTATATTTACGAATTGCCGTCTACAAAAAACAGGTTGGTATTATGGATTTGCGAAAAATGCGCTTGCGTGAAGTTGGAACTTTTAAGGAAAAGAGGAGAAAGAAAAGAGCTCATGTCCAGTTTGCCGGTAAAAGTTTTCTTGTAGGAACGAACTTGTAAGACATTGTTTGTCTCTTTCTATATACATGCAAATGTTAGAAAGAGAGAACTTGTAACGTCATTGTACCAGAAATTCTTGTTCGTGTAAATGGCCCTTCATGTCCAGCTGTCTTAACTCTTCTTTTACACATGTTATTCACCATCTTCTTGGTCTTTACTTCCAGTTACAGCTTTGCAATTCTTTCGATAATAGGTTTTTCATGCCTCTTTTATTCTGCATCCGTGCTCATTGCCTCAGCCATCTTATCTATTTTATTTCCTGATACCTACTATTCCTGAGCTTTTAAATAGTCCTTTTATCTTTTTTTGTTCTTCTCCTCCGTTTACTGCTCCAAATATAAACTACAATAGTGTACTTTCCCAGACGTCTTAACTTCTCAACCTCTGACAGCCAAAATAATTTTATTTATGGAAACTCCCGAAATGAGTCATGCAAATTAGCTTTGTTTGGGCATGAAAAATGTAATAAATTAATGAAACTTAAACAAACTCTGGTAACTACTTTATTAAGTTTTACACATCACAACACATAATAAGACTAATGAAATTTAATGTTACACCAATCGAGCGCAAGCGTTGAAACCATGTATGCTGTCGATTACGTATACATTTACTTCTGAAACCCAGTTGTAAGTTCATTATTTCCAGAAAAAAGCGTGTTAATTTAAAGTTACAATTTGTCAGAAATGCAAGAAATATCTAAAGCAATAAATATATTTTTAGAAAATAAAGAAACTATTTGAAAAAATTGCAAATCTGGGCACTTGAGACCTGGTTTTGGCTGTCGGAGGCTTATCTTACAAACCATGTTTTCCCACCATACATCACTGCCAGTTGTATAAAGTCTCAGCTTTATTGTCGTGGATGCACACTTTTTATTTAGGATATTTCAGTGACACTACGCTTGTTGATCCCACAATAATCTTTCTATCTCTTTGCTATGACTCTGCCTTTGCTTAGGATTTGAGTTTGTCGAATGCATTCCTAAAATCTATGAAGATTATATGCAGTTTTCTGTTACGTTCCCAAGATTTTTGTATTGTCGATCGTCCTGGTCTAATTCCGTTTTGGTAATCTAAGATTTTTCAGCCGGCGATTTTAGTTTTTGATTTATTCGGTTTGTCAGGATTTGATATGTGTTATTGCCTTATAGTTCGCACAGATTTCGTTGTCTCCTTTTTTGTATATGGGTATTATGGTTCTGGTGTTCCATTTCGTCGGTATATCTTGTGCAGTTGTTTCTCCGCATGTTTCAGTAGCTCAGCCTCAATTCCATCTTCTCCTGGTGCCTCACCTTTACGTGCTCTTCTTATTTCCTGTTGGACTTTCAGTTCTGTGGGGCATGTTATTTTTTCTTCCTCTTCTTGACATTTATTGGTGCTTAAATCTTCTTCATCTTTCTCTCCTTCCTATTTTTTGTCTTCATTTAGTGCTTTGCTGTAGTATTCTTTCCATGTTCTGATCTGCTGGGATTCATATTCTGTTTCACCATTTCAATTTTTTTATTCCTCTCATTTTACTCCGTGGTTTGTTTCTGCTCGTCTTTTTATTTTGGTAGAATAGTTACATCTTTTGTTGTTGTCTATATATTTCAATACGAGGTTGGTTTGATATCAGTGACTTTTTGAATTTCCCGCGCAGTAACTTTAAATGCAACACTGCTCCTATCAAGTGCCATCTATGAATAGACTTCTGTAACATTTTGAGCAAGCTGTGCCATTTAGTTTGTGTTTTACAGCCATTAAAAGCAGACAACCTCGTGAATTGTAACGAAAATTGAAAAAAGTGAATTTCGTGTGCGATTAAGCATTTTTTGTTTGCGTAAAAAACCATCACCAAAACCAAGGAAAGGTTTGATAAATGCTATGGGGACTCTGCACCATCAATTTCAATGGTTAAGAAGTGGTTTACTGAGTTCCGTTGTGGTCGTACCAGCACAAGTGACGCCCAACGTTCAGGTCGCCCAAAAGACGTCGTCACGCCAGAAATCGTCGATAAAATCCATGGTATGATATTGGGCGATCGGAGAATGAAAGTGCGTGAGCGGGTACATCACATTTTACATGAATATTTGAACATGAAAAAGCTATCCGCGCGATGGGTGCCGTGATTGCTCACACTCGACCATAAGCACAACCGTGTGAGCACTTCAAAGGAATGTTTGACGATGTGCAGCCGTAATCTGCACGAGTTTTTGCGCCGTTTCGTTACCGTAGACAAAACATGGATCCATCACACAACACCAGAGACCAAGGAACAATCAAGACAGTGGGTTTCTCCGGGTGAACGTGCACCAAAGAAGGCCAAGGTGGGTGTGTCAGCCAACAAGGTCATGGCTACAGTTTTTTGAGATGCACGTGGTGTCATTCACATAGATTACGTTGAAAAGGGTAAAACGATCACCGGCGAATATTATTCAGAGCTTTTGGACAGATTTGATATAATAATAATAATAATAAACATCTTTATTTAGCAATCTGCTAATAATAAACCACATTAATCTGAAGCAGAAACAACCGCATTTGACGAAGAAAAAAGTGCTGCTCCATCAAAACCATGCACGGGTGCACAAGTGTGTAGTCACCACGGCAAAATGCATAAATTGGGCTACGAACTGCTACCCCATCCAGCATATTCTCCAAATTTAGCCCCCTGCGACTATTTCCTGTTTCCAAACCTGAAGAAATGGCTGGGCGGTAAGAGATTTAGGTCGTCGAATGAAGAGGTCATCACTGAAACAAACTCCTATTTTGAGGGCCTTGAGAAAACCTATTATTTGGAAGAAATAAAAAAATTGGAAAAATAGTGGACTAAATGTATCGAGCTAAAAGGAGACTATGTTGAAAAATAAAACGCATTTATTTAAAAAGTCATTTATCACACCACCCTCGTATCTTCGAATTTTTTGTTTATCCAGTCATTTTTCTTTTTCTTCTATATTACGTTTGCTCTATTTCTTACTATTTCATAGTTCCTGCTGTCCTTTTTTTAGTGCCTATCCATTTCAATGTAGCTGTGTTTTTTGTTTTCTTATTTCTTCACATTCACTGTCAAACCATTATTTGTTTTTCCTTTGAGGGTTTTTTGCCCTAGTACTTCTGTTGTTGCTTCAGTTATGTTGTTTTTATTTCGAGCCAGCATGCTATGTTTTCTTCCGCTGTTGTGTGTTCTCTGTGACTAGTTTTTCGTATCTTTATCCTCTACAACTTTTACGTTCCATTTTAGTATTGTATCTTGAGACCTGAATTTGGCTGTTGGAGGGTTAACATCCTCATCTTACAAACCAGGTTTTGCCATCATACGTCGCTGCCGGTTTTCTAAAGTCTCAGCTATATTGCCCTGAACGCACATTTCCCATTTAGGATGTTTCAGTGACACAATAATGTTTCTGTTTTTTTACTGTGACTGCCTTTGTTTGAGATTTGAGTTTGTAGATACACCACATTTTCTACTTTTTTAAAACTGCACTGTTTGTCTTCTATTAATATGGAGTATGTAAGAACTATGTTAACATTTAAATGGAAAAACATTTATCGTAATAAACATTTATCAACTCAAATACACTTCCATTTTTCTTCATTAATTTTTAAATCTAATTTAATTGCATTGACTGCTAATCGTATTATTATATATTTCAATTGTTTTCTTGCTTTTGTTAATAAAACCTGGCCTACTGTTTCAAGGCCATCGATCATTTTACAATCGTTGTTTACATACACTTCCATTTTTCTTTATTAATTTTTAAATCTAATTTAAGTGCATCGACTTCTAATCGTATTGTTATATATTTCAATTGTTTTCATGCTTTTGTTAATAAAACCTGGCCTACTGTTTTAAGGCCATCGATCATTTTACAATCGTTTACATACACTTCCATTTTTCTTCATTAATTTTTAAATCTAATTTAATTGCATCAACTGCTAATCGTATTGTTATATATTTTAATTGTTTTCTTGCTTGTGTTAATAAAACCTGGCCTACTGTTTCAAAGCCATCGATCATTTTACAATCGTTGTTTACCTACACTTCCATTTTTCTTCATTAATTTTTAAATCTAATTTAATTGCTTCGACTGCTAATCGTATTGTTATATATTTCAATTGTTTTCTTGCTTTTGTTAATAAAACCTGGCCTACTGTTTCAAAGCCATCGATCATTTTACAATCGTTGTTTACATACACTTCCATTTTTCGTCATTAATTTTTAAATCTAATTTAATTGCATCGACTGCTAATCGTATTGTTATATATTTCAATTGTTTTCTTGCTTTTGTTAACAAAACCTGGCCTACTGTTTCAAGGCCATCGATCATTTTACAATCGTTGTTTACATACACTTCCCTTTTTCTTTATTAATTTTTAAATCTAATTTAATTGCATCGACTTCTAATCGTATTGTTATATATTTCAATTGTTTTCATGCTTTTGTTAATAAAACCTGGCCTACTGTTTTAAGGCCATCGATCATTTTACAATCGTTTACATACACTTCCATTTTTCTTCATTAATTTTTAAATGTAATTTAATTGCATCAACTGTTAATCGTATTGTTATATATTTGAATTGTTTTCTTGCTTTTGTTAATAAAACCTGGCCTACTGTTTCAAAGCCATCGATCATTTTACAATCGTTGTTTACATACACTTCCATTTTTCTTCATTAATTTTTAAATGTAATTTAATTGCATCAACTGTTAATCGTATTGTTATATATTTCAATTGTTTTCTTGCTTTTGTTAATAAAACCAAGTCACCGCCGTACACAACGCATTAGTACGTGTTCTTGAAAATACTTCCATCTTTTTTTGTGCCACTTCGTTTCACTACTTATTCTAGTGCAGTATTGAATAGTACTGTTTAAAGTGAGTCACCCTGCTTTAATCCACTCAATTTTTGCTTGACTTTGGGTCTCTCCAAGCATTATCTTCGTTAAATTGATTCGTTCCTTTGACGTCTCAACTCTGCTAGTGCTAGACTTTCCCTCTTTGTACTTTATTGTATGCTTGCTGGATATCGATTATATTAGTCTCAGGGTGAAAATTTGGTCTGCTGTGTTTAATGTTCTTTTGCATTTCTTATTTGATTCTAATGTATAGGCTAGTTTTTCATTATAATAGCATATATTTAATAAACTCTTTATATTGAAAGAACACATTTTAAATGTAATGATATATTTGCAGAAACTAGATGAGTGCCCCTACTTTGACTTAGAAGCAGAAATGTCCATGGATGAAGATGCATCATTCGATTCTGATGTTAAAGATGTGAGTGGAGATAGATTTGAGGAGAGTTTTGTAGATGATGACAACCACACCATTGGTAACAATACTGTTATGCATGCTCAGTATTTACAGTCCATCAGGTATTATTTATTATAGTTGTTAATTAAATGGGGAGGAAATTACTGTTTCAATATAGACTACATTAATAAATAAAAATTAAAAACAAAGTTAATAATTGTTAACCCTTATAACATAGTAAAAAAAATGGTAGTTAATTTGATCACCTACAACATTGATTCAAAGGATTTTTTTCTTGGATTCTTACTTAACAAAAATCTTAACTGAAAGCGCAAAAAATAACAAAACTTTTAAACCTACAGTGCCACCAAACATACAAAAACCCTGAGTAGGGGAGGCTGGTAAGGATTTTCTGCTAGTCTTCTTGAATGATGTCACTTTCGATTAATGGGTTGGCAAAGAATTTCATATCATCTGCGAATATACTCACTGTAGACACAATCAAGTGTCTGAGGTCTGAAACATAGATAACAAAAAGTAGGGGACCAAGAACAGAGCCTTGTGGCACTCCACTCATGACGTTGTAAGTGTCTGATAAGGTTTCTCCTATTTTTACTTGGTAGGTTCTGTTGGTCAGAAATTACTTTATCCATGCCAGTAAAGGGCCTCGAATGCCAAGATGCTCTAGCTTCAGAAGAAGTCGGTTGTGGGAAACACGATCAAAAGCTTTTTCCAAGTCAAGATGTACTATATCAATGGGTTCACCCTGGTCAATACATCTAGCCCACATATTTAGACAACTTAGCAAATTCGTTGTGATTGATCTACCTGGTATAGAACCATGTTGTTCGTCTGGAATTACATTACTTGCAAGCAAGAAAGGGACCATGCTGATAACGATAATTCTCTCCTTACATTTACAGACAACAGACAACAGAAGTAAGATTGAAATTATACTTATTGCTTCTGAATGCACAATCTTTTTTTTATTGGCTTATTAGTAGCTTCAGCGTACTTATGCGAACGTTTTGTCCGTCTGTCTGTGTGTCCGTGTGTCTGTCTGGATCGCCTGTAACTTTCGAACGGCTACAGATATCGAAATTTTGAAAGGGGGCAAAGTTGTTGCTAAGGTCCCGAGCACCTTCATGCGCTATTTGGTTTTGGCGAAAGGTCAACCGTTGGCGACCTATGTCAAAGGTCACTTTATTTTTCAATGGCAACATGGGTCATATGGGGTATCAATCGAAAGCTATGGTCAAGGGCTACATATACTTAATGTTTTCGCAGTGCTGAAGCTACTCTTTAGACCTGTACTTGAGCAGTTTATTTTCAATTTAAGACTTTTGTGCACATCTACACGGTAAAGGCTTTCCTTTAAAAAAAGAATTATCGAAATCGGCCCGGTGGAAGTCTCAAAATAGATGTCGAAGGAAAACGCTTCACGTTTTAAATATATAGATTCAAAAGAACTGACAACGCCATCTATGTTTTTTGTTAACGACACCATATTTATTAGTTGACGGTAATCAATAGAAAATTTTATTCTCTTTATAGATGTTCAATTATTTTTTTATAGTATACTATTATATAAGTGATTATCACAGTCATTATTCACAAGATGACATTCGAGGCACAAGCCGAAGGCTCGTGGCGCAAGTCATCTGAGTGAATAATGGCCATAATCGCGAATGCAATACAATACTTTATCTACTCCCATGAAATAGGAGTTTTGTGTTCATATTTCCGAATTATGACATTTGTGGCAACTGTCAACTGCAAAAGTAATTTCATAATAAGAATTAATTTTGTGATTGGCTACAACCTATTGAATAATGAAAATAGAATTTTATGATTGGCTACAAACCGTGAATTATGAATTCATAATTTACTACTGCAAATTATGACTGTTATTATTATTCAAAAATGTCCTCATAATTTGAATATAATTTAATAGGACTAGATAATAGTATATTATGTTATTAGGAGCAAAAGTTATATTTTATGTGGCGAGGCTGGACGAGCCACATAAAGATACTTTTGCTCCGAATAACATATAGTATTTTTTTCAAACGTTTTTATAACAAATTATTTACAACTGTGAATAAAATTCGAAGAAAATTATTTGATCTCGTCAGCGGCAGATAATATTATCTGCCGCTTGGCAATAAAGTGACAGTTTAGCATCATCAATCCAGCAGTATAATGCCATATTTTACTGCCGTTTGAAGAAAAATATAATTATATAATCATGTTGAAGTATGAGTTTTTTAAATAGTATGTGGCTCGATATCCACATAGTGATCATGCCTTTCAGAGAGCGTGTTTCAAATAATCCTAAGAAATTCCATTCAATTTGTTTTAACTTTTCTTCTAGCTCTTCTCGATGTACTTCGGATCTCGTTGTTAATATATTGTAGGTAGCAACAAACAAATGTCTTAAACTTGTTGGAATGTAATCACATCGAATCTCACCACGCCCCTTCAGAATCCGTGAGATTAATAAACCAGTGTGAGATTCTGCGTTTGCAACTCTACTCATCTAGTGTACCCTTATTTTATAATTCGCTATGTACATGGCATAGGAGGTTTTTGCCATAATCCACTGCGTTGGCCGGACTGGTTAGGTAGTGTGGGCGAAGAAGAGCTGATGAAATTACGAGAATGAAAAGATATAACCAAGAATGCGGCAGGATTCTGCCTATTTGTTGAAGGCGAGAGACATCAAGGGCTCGCGTAGGCAGGGTTCGTCAAGTCTCTGAAGTAGTTCTGACCTTCGTCAGAAACGCAAGTGTTTACCTTTTACCGTTCATAAGTTTAATCACCAAACTCCGATAATCAAATAACCATACCCGTGTAGTTGCTGATCACCAGCTTAGCGATAATTCGCTACGTACAACCACAATTTTAAAGAGTCTTGATCGATTGATTGATTAAATGAACAGTAACTTCTTGGGAAAAGAATCACCTAGCAGGTACTCACTATTTACTCGGTAAAAAATACTAAATGTTAGATTGAATTTGTAAGGGATGGTAGGAAGAAGCTACGCTGTGTTGATAATTTCATAGAAGTCTCTGCCCAATCATTTTTCTTGCACAGAGAAATTTTCAAAACTGGTTTACAAAGGTTTACTATTAACGGATATCTTTGGGAAGGATCAATATTAAATTATTAAAGTTCTCTTTATATGTTTTACAAACATGTATACATTAGCAGAATATATTAGTTATTTATGCGATAAGGGATTAAACAGAACTTTATTTGCGAAGGAGAAAGGTTAGGCCCTGAGCTCGTAGGGAGATGGACTTAAATCTCTTGAGTCTCCAGACTTCTTGAACGTCAGAAATTGCTACCGGCGTGTCTTTTTATTCATCTGAAATTTGATTCTACTGCAATCTCATAGTAATTTAGGTACTTTTCATTGATAAAATAATAATAAATCGTATTAGTACTAATTTAGTCTTGTATCTTCTCAAACTCTTTGCGTCACCATAACTGTAAACGAATGGTTTTCTAATTACAACTTGTATCATCAGTGCCATAAGATTTGAAATTTCCATAAAAATGTGTGATTGCTATGCTATGATACTATTTGTATTTACAACAAATATGAAGGCTGCCGTAATTGTACTTTAAAGTAGAAATTATAACTTCTGAATTCGAACAATTTTATTCTAAAAGGTTACTGACACTGAGAAAACATCGAAGTAACTGTACTCTAGGTTTAATTTATTTATAGTATTTGAAGTGCCTAGAATCAAACATTTAATTCGCCAAAATTTAAAATATTTAATAACTTAACTGCAAGTGATAACGCAAAAAATAAACGGCTTAAAGTCCACTTTACATACAGCTCTGGGAGTAGATTTCCAGCAGTGCTAAAAGATATTCCCTTATCGAATTCGTGCTTTCTAAAATTGGACGAAACTGAAGTGGCGTAGTGTACGCTTGCCATTAAGATAAATTTTTGCTCGGTTTAAATTAAGCCCTGTTGTCTTCTACAGCTGTAAGAGACAGATATCATTTGCCTTTATTAAACGCCCTCAGGATGGCCGTAAACAATAAAGCCTGCTACGACGTCCGTGGAGAGCCTCCCTACAGGCCCTAGTTAACCCTAGTAGAGGGAAGAAGTGCCTTGTAATGAGCAATTTATTTTCCCAGATTTACCTTTCCACAGTATACAGAGTGCTTAAAAAGGAACTCACATTACTAACAACATTTTTTATTGCTTGGATTAAGAATATTTGGTAGCCTTTAGTGATTTGAAATGGCTTTTCCATCAGATCTATTCTAACCTGCAGTTTAATGTTTTGGAGAAACAGCCCAACCCGCCTCGAAATATCACATTATATAAAAATCCCGCTGAAAAATATAATTAATGCGCACATTAAATTAGCTCCAGTAAGAATTTGTGACGTCAATGACGGTAGCCACTATTAAATTAGGCGGGAAGATAAAGTTTAGAAATAGATTATACAAAAATAGAAGGCATTTCTAATAGCACATAAACGAGCAACAACCTGCAAAACTTTGCCCTTAATATCAGACGCTATGATGGAAATTGATATTTGCAAAATAGACTAAATATTAAAAAATATATTATACACTAAAACCATAATACATAATTATTAAATTTCAGTAAGAGGTCAACTAGAGCCTGCTGATTTGGATCCTTTATTTAGCATTATTGTGTTACACGTTAAACACCAATTTCCTAGTTGGTAACTAATAGGAAACAAATCAATTTAAAAAATAAATTCTTAAAGTTTGCATCCTTCCATTGTACTAAAATTTATTATTATATCTGAGCTACGGTTTTGTTTGTTCCTAAATTAATAAAGTAGTGGTATACTATATCAAACTATTACGAACTACCAAGACAAACATTACGTTATTTCTGATTAGCTAATTATACAAACCGGAGAAACTACATTAAACAAAGTAAAACTGCAGCAATCTCATTGCAGCTCTGGTTGAATACAAATTTATTTTTGTACGAGAAAAAATTAACAGTAGCTCAATTTGAATAATTCGTGTTATAAAATTCTTCCATAGCAAACACATTAACATAAAATTACGGAGGCTAAATTTAATTTTAAATGCAAAGCGGTAGAGGTATACGAGCAAAAGAAATAAAGATTTCATTATCTAGGAAAAGTCCAATTTTCATCTCGGCGGAAAGCGAAGAACACGAAAACGACGTTGAGAAGTTAATATGCTTAAGCGATCGTTTTGTAGAAAACTTAACCGAACGTGAACGGTTTTAAAACAATTCACCAAAGGTACAAAAGTGTGTGATAATTAGCTGCAATCGAATTGGAGTTATTGAAATCGGCTCAATTCTAACCTATTTATTATCTATACCTAAAAACTGTTGATGAAAACTACCATTTACTGTTGAGAAGTTTTGCTAGCTAAAACCTATACCCATTTCAATACTTTTTAAAAGAACATAGATAGATACAGAAGATAAAACCTTGCATCAAACACATGTAATTAATTGTGACCCAATTTTTATTGCTGATTACGTTAATTTAGTTAT
Organism: Agriotes lineatus; assembly: GCA_940337035.1. Classification (NCBI taxonomy): domain Eukaryota; kingdom Metazoa; phylum Arthropoda; class Insecta; order Coleoptera; family Elateridae; genus Agriotes; species Agriotes lineatus. Next base: position 113,360 of record CALNHX010002584.1, on the reverse strand, counting down.
TGAAGTATTTAGGGCATAATCAATAGATTATAGCACGAGGAAATGTTTAGAGATTTAAATTTCCCGACAGCTATAATCGTGATTAGGCACGTGGTACATACAACGTTTTATTTTATTTTCGTTCTCAAAATGGGCAAAATTCAAGGATTCGGTAATTTTCCTACAGATAACTGTGATATCGTGCTGGCGTTGTGATTTTTTGGTGTGTTATGGTTTCTATGCAAATTGTTTGTGTTAGGCCTTACTGACATAAAAGCCATTTTACACCCTCTATAGAGGGCCAATAAACAAGATTACGGTTTCAATATGAAATAAAATATCTGTAAATAAAATAATTGTTAAATCAATTGGCATGTTGGTTCAGATTCACATAATCTTCGCATTTTAAATCTTAACTTAAACTATACATGGAAGCAATTAAATAAATGGCTTTTCGCTTATTCTAAATCTTACAATATCTTTTCGAATGAGATATCAAGGTTATAAAAGTTATAAATGTCAAACTGCTCAGTGAGTGCAGCACCTTGAAACTATCAAATTAGATTCAAATCACCATATACCTAACAACAACAACAAAGCAGTTTTCACCACGTTGTAAACCTACGTTTGTCTATCTCAATGAGCTACAATTCCGTAATAGTTAATACTATAATTTATAATTTCGTACTTATTTGACTCTCACAGTACGCACGTCTCTGAAACGAAGCATTTCCGGACCAATGTTTATTAGAACTTTTTTGTTTGTATTGATGTGATCTATAACTAGGTAAAATATCCGAACGTATTTTTTTCCTCTCTGCATATAAAAAAAGGAAATCGATTTTAGAGGTATTCAACTGGAAAAATCATCTAGCTCACGTCAATATACATTTAAAATTTAACAAAAATATAAAAGTTTGAAAGAAACCGTTAGAGCCGTTTTTGAGAAAATCGAAAAAAAAATGAAAAATTACTCGAGTAAACACCATACTTCCAGTTATGCGATTTTCTTCAAAAGTTTGCTGTCGCATCTAGATAGTGCACAAAACTTATAATTGAAGTTCAACGCGATACCTCTTTTCACTTTTCAGATATTCTATTTACACGCACGCATACACACAAGCACACACAGACTGAGAGACAGTCGTTGATGTTAAGCCCGGCTAGCCATAATTGCAACACGCTCCTAATATAAGCCCCAAGCGTTGATAAGTTATGGTGAGCTCAATCACTTTATTACAGCTTACACGTGTTAGAGTTATAGAATTCAAAGCTTAAGAAAACAGCAGTGAAATAAGAATCAAACTAAATAAAGAGCCTAAAACCACACCAACTTGAAAAATATTAGGAAAAGAAAAAGAGAAAGAACGGACAAAAGATGCAGGACAATGAGTGCGAACGGACAACACAATAAACAAGTGAAGAAAGACTACTATTATTTAGGACGTCTATATAGTGTCTTAAATGCATATGATGGAGTGGAAGGTTCAACAAGCGAAGACTTCTTGGCGATAGGGGATGTCTACGGTACTCAACTCTGAGAGTTGAAACTTATCGCATTTATACGCCTTCGAAAATACTTACTAAGCTGCGAAACACGCCGAACTACACTGCGCTTTACAAATAAAAATAATGCAGGATGTCTCAATAATATCTGTATTGTGATAATATTCTTAGTACTCATCATACGTTTGAGCGGGCTAGCCTTGCAGCTGGGACAATAACAAGCTTTCCAAGCAAACAATTCCTAAGAATTTTATTTGCTCGTCATCAGTAAAGCTGGCCAACAAGCTCGACAGAAGAATTCAATAGGAAAATATAATACCTATGTACTGGAGCAAATCTCTGAAGGCGTTACTAAACTAATAACAAAAATACGCCCCAAAACCAATTTCACAACGAGAACTACGAAAAACAGCATGGAAAATGTGCTTTCATTTACACAATTACACATCGAAAATTCCTATCATAGCTACATAATAATTATTTATGTACCATCGATTAATAGTATGTGTTTTTTAAACCTAAAGCCTAAAGCAATTCTTTCTCGCCCGCGGGCTATAAAATCCTTTTTCACCCGCTGACGTCATCTTAGTTATTATTTATAAACACGCATTAATGAAAACCATAGTTATAATAACACTTCTTTTTCATCTTGTAATAGGTTGAAAGACCTGTTTAATTCAAAACGGGGACGGAAACAGCATTTCATAGCAAACTCCAACATTCGAAAAAGTGAGATCATTTAAATACTTAGGTGCAATTTTGACGAACCGAAATGAGATACTCGAAGATATAGCGGTACACAACAGAAATATTATTAAGCATTAAAAAACTGCTTAGATCGAAAGATATCACGATCTCATGGACCCATGGACACTCAACAAAGAAAAACTAGATACCTTTGGAAGAACTAGATAACAAGTGCCAAAGAAATAGAAATAGCAATTAAAAATAGTACCCCAGTCATGCTAACGACCAAGTCGTCATTTTATAGTGGCCTCGGTACGTCAGTGGTTTCTGCCGCAGGGAACACGGAAAGTTCTGGCGAGAGTTCGACTAACGGCCTGGATATTCAGGCTCCGCTTTAAGTGACGCCAACATACCTACAAGTAATGCGAAAGCGGTTCCAGGGGAAACGTCAGAGAGCTTAATAAGGGTAGAAAACAGGGTTCGTATTACATAAGATGCTTAAGACCAGAAATTTATGTGACACGGATTGAATAATCATTACAAGGAATGGCAACTAAATTTAAATTTTTATAAACCACAGCATCTAGCGGGGAACTCCGAGGCTTACTTCTAGATTATGGCGAATAGAGATGACATAAATATAAGGCAAATAGGCCACTTTAAATATTTCAGAGCTATTATTTTCAGAAAGGGTGTGGGTGCGGAATACATTTTGTGTACATTAGAACTAGGCCATAAAGTAGTATGATGTTTAAATTCAGTGTGGTGAGATAATCACATACCGCGAAAAGTTTAAAAACACTTTGAATAGCAATGGTCGAATGTTTTATGGTTCCGGGGTCTGGACGTCAATATTAAAAGAAGATTAGCTGCTCTGAGGATGAAGTTCTGGAGTGTACAGACGTTAGTTATTGACAGAAAGTTGACAATTGCAGACCTAAGTTCTTTGCAAACCTCTTTTAGATATTAATATTATTAATACTAATATTACTAATTCCCGCTGGAAGACAAAATTTTCTGTACACCTCTATTTAAAAGTAGATTTGCAGACCTTTCCTATTTGCAGCCCTCGTTACGCTGGGTCTTGTAAACGGCTACTGTTTAACCGTGGTATACAAATAACTATTTTGCATTCCCACTAATAAACGACCTACTTTAGACATAACTTAGAGGGACTAAGTGCTACTTTAAATCCCTGAGGGATTAAATACTTACCAAAGTCTAAAAAAATAACAAGTTTCACCATAGCGAACTACTACGTTTTTACTTCACCTTGGCGATTAAATGGCACACTTTAGCTTCTTCGTATATAATATACCTATTACTACGATGAAATGGCGAAATGGAAATTTCCTGTTCAGTCTTGAAAGTCCCCAGTCGGTATATGTCTTTTAAATGTAACTGTGACTAATTATTTTAATGTATGAGAAATTATAAGTGCTATACAATTTAAAACACGAAATAAAAGTCATTTGCTAAAAGATAATGTTATGAATTGAAAGCGCTCAGATTGCAATCATGCCAGAGACAACTTAATTAAAACAGATACTACATTTAGAATTCTGAATATCAATAAATAATTTCCCTACACTCGCTACTTTCCAGAATGCTGGAAATCAATACGTGAAATACGAACAGGATACTTTAATATTCCACAGAAGTGGTAATAACTGAAGTATTCAAACTGAAATATAAAACTATGAATGAGTTGTAAAAATGTCATACAGTTGTGAATTTCTGTTATAGAATAATAAATAGCATCGACACCGAAGATGTGCCGTTAGGATCATGTAATTTAATTTTATCTACTCCAGTGGGATAAGTCATTCATTTGACATTACTTCCGTTAGGTAATGTAGCTTATTACACCATTCAGTTATGTAATGGCTTCATTACTTAACTGAAATAGTGTGAAGTGAATGACATAATGCCATTTACCTACTAAAATATTTTTGAAAATGACAGATCTCACATTTTTCTTAATCCACTTTTCTCAATTTTAGGCAGTTGTCGATCAAGTTTTGTACAATACATGTGCGATAATGCATCATTAATATACTTGTGTACTTACATAACTCGTGCTACGTACTCGTTTGTAACTTACGCACACGTATATTAATGATGCTCTTATCCCACTTGTATAGTAAATAACTGTTATCGCATTTCATATGGTAAGGTACTATATTTACACATTCAAAATCCTTGAGTAAATTGTTCTTTCCACCATAGCAAACATTACAGCCTAGCAGTGGCGTTTCGTTTTACGTTTGGCAATACTGGAGTGTATTGTTGGTGGCACTGTCAGTCTATGTCATATTCGAATTTAGCAGGTTGGGTTTTGTAAAAACCTAACCTCTGGACCTCGAATTTGACATTAACTTACAGTGTAACCAACAATACACTTCAGTACTGCCAAACGCATAACATCAACTGTTTATTGTGTTTTAGTATATAGAAACAAGTTCGGCTCGGCTTGGGTATGTTTTGATATTTAATGTCGCTTTTATATCGTGTGTTCCAAAAAAAAAAAAACTCATTCGCAGCTTGCCATGATCAAATTGAAGTTTGCCGTAACTTGATATATACCCATTGGAGCAAATGAACTACTACAAGTCAGAGAGAACTAAATTACATCTTGACCTTGAACTATTTTCCTAAAAATATACAAAACACTTTTTATTGACCGTTATGATTATTACACTCGTTGTTGTTGTGTACATACCATTTTATTTTTCTTTTTGCTTGATACAAGTAAACTTACTGCAGAGTACACTTTTACCTGTCACATTGACATATGTTTTCATAAACAAAATGCAAGCTGATATTCACCTACAGACTTAAGTTAAGACCTGACTACATTTTTGATTTCTCTCCAAGGCGTACCCTAAATGATTTTTTTTTGGAACACACGATATAAAAATTTAATATTTCACATTTTTATATGAAATGCCATAAAATAGTATACGAAACACGTTAGAAAAGTGGTTTTACTGAACTCAAATGGCTGTTTAAGCATACTTGTTCAGTAAAACGTCACTTTTCTACTGCTGCGTAAGATGCTACTATTATCGTGTGTTAACTTTTATCATATTAGCCCAGTTACATTAGACTGAAAAACGCAGCATCTGCCAAAAAAATCTAAGTGAGCTGAAATTTTACATACACCTTCATTTTGACATTACAAATAATGTCTCAAAAGTCCCCACCGATATCGTGCTTGCGTCTTGAGTTATTCAATGTCAAATGTGACAGAAATAAGTTTTTCGCAAATATCTCTCTTTCTATGGATCGTATGATTTTTTTAGTTATTACAAGAAATGAAGGCTAGGAAATTCTCTACAAAAAATATTATACAGGTTTTTTTATGTACAACTAACCATTCAGTAAATAATACACTGTTAAATTTTGTAGACGGGCTTTACTTCCTTTTACGATAGATGAAGTATTGGATTCACCCCAAAAATTCGAAATTGAGTTTTCAACAGATCTTCACGTTCTAGACTCCCCTGAACCCAAAAAACGTGTTTTGCTCATTGGTCTGTGTGTCTGTCTGTCTGTGAACAGAATATCTCTAAAACGAAAAGAGATATGGCGTTGAAACTTCATATATACGTTTTGTGTGTTATCTAAATGCGACAGCAAGATTTTGAAGAAAATCTCATAACCGAAAGTATGGTGTTTACTCTTGTGATTTTTCAGTTTCTTTCCATTTTTTCAAAAACGGCTCTAACAATTTTTTTCAAACATTACATTTTTATTACATTTTGAATTTGTATTGATGTAATATAGCAAATTTTTTAGTTAAATACCTCTAAAATGGGTTATTTTGTGTTTTTCGTGTTTTTTTATTAACTCCTATTTTAAATATATTTTAAAACTGAATAATCACAAGAGTAAACACCATACTTCCGGTTATGCGATTTTCTTCAAAATCTTGCTGTCGCATTTAGATAACACACAAAACGTATATATGAAGTTTCAACGCCATACCTCTTTTCATTCTTGAGATATTCTGATATACAGACAGACAGACACACAGACACACAAGCAATGAGCAAAAACATGTTTTTTGGGTTCAGGGAACTCTAGAACGTGAAGATCTGTTGAAAACTGCATTTCGAATTTTTGGGGTGAATCCAATACTTCTTTTATCGTAAAAGGAAGTAAAGACCGTCTACAAAATTTAACAGTCTATTATTTACTGAATGGTTAGTTGTACGTAAAAAACCTGTATAATCTTTTTTGTAGAGAATTTCCTAGCCTTCATTTCTTGTAATAACTAAAAAGTCATACGACCCATAGAAAGAGAGATATTTGCGAAAAACTTATTTCTGTCACATTTGACCTTGAATAACTCAAGACGCAAGCGCGATATCGATGGGGACTTTTGAGACATTATTTGTAACTAGTGAGTCACCCGAACTACGTTTCGGTTCGCAAAATTAAGAGAGATTCATCAATATAAATTTAAAAAAAAGGATGCATCGGCGGGATCGAACCCGGGGCCACCCGCGTGATTGGCCAGCACCCTACCGCAGGACCACCTCTCTTGTTTGAATAATGCGCGCACCCGAGCTAATAGTGCACGGCGTAAGGCGCTCCGCCCTGCTGCCTAGAGGTGTTAATTAAATTAAAACTTTTTCGCACTTTTTTTGAAAATAAAAACCGGCCTACGATCTAAATCTAAAAATTAGCAAACTTTTAAGCCATCGTACAACTTAATCGGTCCAGTATCTTCGGAGGAGATAGCGAACAAACATAGACGCAAACACGCAAACATACAAAGAGAGCACCGATTTTATGTTATAGATGTCAAAATAAAGGTGTATGCAAAATTTTAGCTCACTTGGATTTTTTTGGCAGACGGATTCTAATGTAACTGGACTATATATGTTTGATTAGATCACTAATATCACTCATGCGCCTTTGGTCTCTCATAATAGTTATCTGTCTACTATGTATCACCTCAAGTAGACTCAAGTGCAAAGCAACTAGTGTTAGGTATATTTACATTACCAACATCAATGACACAAGCAGGCAGGCACAACACACGTTTATATAAATAATGATTGTATTATGCTGTTCGTAGTACAAGTAACTCAAGGGTAAGTTTTGATTGGTTGTGGAATGCGCAAATCTGATAATCAATAAACAGAAATGCTGGCCGTTTCATATTTATTTGGTGTCGACCCACCTCACTTCGGTTTAATTGCCCATGCAGGCAGTGCTGAGAGGGTTAAAGGTCAGAAACACCAATAAAATTGACTGACACTCTGCAAACACATTTGTAATGAAAATGATATAATTAAAAACGTCAGTAGCAGAAGAAGCAATTAAGCTATCCTCAACTTGGTTACGTACTTAATAACTATGAATTTTGCGATACAAATACAGGCAACTATACCATATTGTTATATTCCCTGAAGCAGTAATAGCACATGGGTTAACCTAATTGAGCTAATAACAAAGTATACATCTAAAAATGGTTGTGCATGTACTTCATGACGCACTGAATGAGAATATGTGGTTCTGCAGTACTTGCGCAGTGGGATGTAACCGTCATCTTGGAAATAATTATATAAAATTATTTTTCGGGAAATATCTTAGCTTGAAAATTAAGAACAAAACGTAAACTTAAAAATGAGTGGATATTAGCTTATTAGCTCATCTCATGTGTGACTTATTCTAATTAAAATAATTGTTGCATTTTAAATGTTCCGAAACCTTCATGTTTCAATATTTTTCATTTTCTACTGTGGCGAAATACCCAAATAAAATGCATGATTAAATCAATAAGGTACAGCAGAAAATGATTTTAACGTATTTAAAAAAAGCAAGGTAACAACTATTGTCAGATTGAATGACGCTTGAAGAGCGTTTAAAATTATATATATGATAGGTAGCAATACCTTATTGTTTCTAAGATTACTAAAAAGTTAAAGGACATACTGAGCGTGAATTAAATTAATTCGCAAAGAAAAAAGTAGTAAAATTTGACTTTGCGTTATAGCCATGAGTAATCTGATTGCTAATCAGACGCTTTACCCAGTCGACTAAAAAAACCTGCCTCACGTACTTGCTTATCACTGCATTATGAAGCATGCGGTAGCGACAGGGCAGGCCGAAGACGAAATGCGCTCGGTCCGTGCCAACGGTTACATGACATACGCAACCAATCCGGTATAACGCGGGTTTATAAATTGGGATAGCAGCAGAAGCACGTTATAGGAAGGCTGCTGAATATTAATTAACGCCATTTCTAAAAATAAGGTTGGTGGCTTGTTACACTCATATCTATAACAAAAACCGTTTCTTTAGCTTTTCTGTCTTGCGTTGTGCCTTTTTGTTGCTATCGTTTGAAGTGTTTCTGTTATGCCACGTATTATGTCTGCATTGGAATAATCGAGAGTGTTTTTCATTTTTTGATGCCGTATATTTTTAAAGTTTTGGCCGGAATTCAGTAGGATGGGATGTACGCAAGCAACGAAATTAGAAGAAAGCTGTAAAAGTTTGCATTCAGACAGACAGATTGTAACGGGTGTTTATTAGAATTTGTCGTCTAGTCGGCTTTGGAACTGATGAAGTCATATCTTGCATTAAATCATATGGCTCATAATTGACATTATGTCAAATTCGATGTTAGCAGGTTAGGTTTTGCGTCAGTTTCGACACAGACTGACGCAAAATCTAACCTACTAACCTCGAATTCTAATGAACACCCTTTACATGCTACAGTGAATTTTGTGAAAATTAAACTTTGTTCGATATTCAACATTATAGTTAATAACAGTGTTTTGAACCTTGGGTGATGCAAGTAAATGGTTTTAGAAGACTGGAAGATCATCGTTTGTTGTTTAAAGGATAATCTAGTTTATTACACTTGGTCACATTATTTGCGGGATGTGTGCATAGATGAGGCTTCCTTGATAGCGGAGTACGCGAGCGTTGTGAAATGTCAACGCGTTCCTGTCAGTTTGGAGAGAATTATTATTTGAATGTGGAAAATGCAGAGAATTTTGTTGAGCTGTGTATTGACGATAGGAGAGCTATACAGAAGGTTCCATGGAAGTACCAGAAATGACCTATCGATGTTTATTATTTTGGTGATGTGGAGTGCAAGTGACATTTATACGTTTGTAAATGAGGATTGTAATAACACTTAGCTTGTACCTAGTATTTTTCACTACAACAGAAGGAATCCGATGAGTAGGTTCACCTGACTTCTGCTCGTTATGGATGGTATTCCAGCCAGGCAAATTGCTGCAGGAGGTCTAGGATATCTCCGGTGGCTACATACCCTTGCTGAACGAAGTTTTTTTTATTAAATCGGCCAGAGTGCAATAGATGGTCAGCAGATATTAAGGGTAATTACTTGGATATGGATTATGTGTATGTAATCACTTAATTAATGGAAGATATCATTATAATTTGGAACACGGAATCAAAATACGTGGCGAAGCTTCAAGATATTTTATTGACTTGTTTATTTATATTTTGTTGGGTAGTAGCCTAAGTGACCATAAGGCGCTTCTAGGATCCCAACAGTACTCTTTCCATGAAAGCAGAGAAGAATTACAAGAAATGGTAGAGGTAATCCAAACAAGATCTGAGAAAAATGTAAGTAAAACTAAATACACGGTCAACAAGAAAGTAAATAAAAACCGTAATCCAATCTTGTGACGGAAAATCATTAACAAATAGAGGATCGTTTGCTTGTTTACGCATCCCCCAGCCTGGAATAGCCCGCAACGCTAGATATTCAAAAGCACCGTACTGAAATTTATATGTTTACCAATTTTCAGCTATAATAGTTATTTGTGGTCCTAGTGTGTTATATTACAAATAATTAGCAAGAGCAAAGGTTTGCCCTGGAGGCCGCTAGCAATTCCTTCTTCTTCCGCCAGTCTTTGCTTCCAAGCTATTCTGTGTATTTTGTATCCATCCATTTCCCGCGATATTCATTAAATCGTCCACCCATCTTTTTGCTGGTCTTCCCACGCTTCTCTTAGATGTTCTAGGGCGCCATTGTAGGATGCGGCTTAGCCATTCTTCTGACGTTTTTCCACCAGCATGTCCTGCCCTTCAATCTCGCTATCATATCCACAACATCTCTAATGCCTGACCCTTTTGTGATGTCAATGTTATTCAGTTTGTCTCTCAGGCTTACTCCTAACAACCTTCTTTCCATAGCTCTTTGAGTGATTTAATTTTACTGCTGTTTTTTCTGTTAGTGTTGATGTTTTCATACTAAGGGCAGACAGAATGCACATTTTTCAAAATATATTATAGACGTCCGAAAGCCATCCACGTCAGCCGAATTCTGCTCATTATTGCTGCAGTTTAATTTTGTTTTTCAAGCTTCACAGTATGTCCCAAATATGTGCGTGCAATTCAATAAATACCAAAAACCATAAACTTTGTATTGGAAGTTGTAAAACGTCAAAGTGACAAATTAATTGGAAGTTATATAAAATACATTTACAATTAGAGTTGCCTGTGGTTCGTGTTATACGTTTGGCAGTACTGAAATGGGTGGATCAGTCAGTCATATCAAATTCAAGGTTAGCAGGTAAAGTTTTGCGTCAGTCTATGTTATAACCTGCTAACCTCGAATTTCACTTAGACTAAAGTGCCACCAACTATACACTAGTGAGTAACATGGTATTTATCTCACTAGTGACTTATGGTTTATCACTCACTAATGAGTTATGAACCACTTTATATGTCTAAATTCGATGTAATTACAGTTGTATAGCTAGGAGCTGTTGGATATATAGATTAATTAATGTTATGCTAATGTACTTTTTTACGTTTTTGATTAAAACGTTGACATTATTATTTCTATTTAATGGAATTCAGGCAGTTGTAGTAACATATAGAACAGAATTTTTATTCCATCTATATTACAACCACAAAAACTGAAACTTTTTAAATATGTTCTACGGTTTATGGAAGACACTCCGTTTCTGCCACATAATCAATAGCTATTTCAAAATGTGTCATTATTGAATTGCATTCTGTCCAGATTACTTAATTACTGAAAATTTTAATATTCTTGCTATATACTAGCTATTTCAAACTTTACTGTAAACTTATTGAAAATTTGTTACAAACTTACGAGAAATTTACTGTAGATTTACTGAAAATCTTCGAAAATTGTATTGTAAATTTAGTAGATTTTTCAAAAATGCATGTGAAATCTACTGAAAACATTCTAGAAATTATTTTCTAACAATAATTTTCACTAACTAAACCTTTGCTAGCGACTTCATGAAAGTTTACTGCAATTTTCCTAAAAAAAAATTGCTGTGATTTTGCTGATAGGGGCCATAGACTCACGGAAAATGTATTGAGGACATATTGTAATTGCAATTGCATTCGTGTTAACAATTGCTGTGAACTCTCTGAAATTAGGTTGACAACTTGCTACAAATTTACTGCGCACTTGAAACAAATTTACTTCAAATTTGCCTATAATTCATTAAAAACTTCTTAAACGTTTTCAGAGAATTTTATTTCAATCTAACCAACAACTACTATGAGCTAACTACAACTTTGCTACAAATTTACTCCAAATTTTCTGAAACAATGACTATGACTGACAAAAAGTGCTGCAAATGCATTCAAAGTGTATCACACATTTCCTGAGCATACACTAAATACTTATCATAACTTTACTAACTGAAAAAAAACTGCAAAAGGCTTTACCCAGAACTTCCCTGGCCCGAATTAGATCAATTTGCAAATTTAAAAAAAAATATCCCGGTGGGGTTTGAACCCACCGCACCTGTATAGCGATCGTAACCGCATTTTCGCAGCGGATGTAACTGCAACGAAATTCCAACTGTCCTCAAGCCTTATAGAAATAAGTGCTGCGCGCGTCTCTCCTGAACAGAACGAACTTATTGTTGAAACGTTTTTACTCTTTTGTGACTTTATCCTGTATCGGTTGAGTCTTATTTTCGAAAAATGTAAAGCCTGACCTATGCGAAAGTTATTACTTCCTTCTATTTCAAAATTAAGTCAAAAATAAACAAAATTTTATTTTTTTAAGGTGCTCACCCTGTATATAATTGTATGAAATTGTACGGGTTTCATGCATGGTAGATATATAATATGTATGCAAAATATCGTCTTCCTGAGACAAATAGTTTTTGAGCTATACTGCCAACAGACAGACAGATAGACAGACAGACAGACATACGGAATTGAGAAAACCTGTTTTTCGTCATCTAGGGACCCTGAAACGTGAAGATCTGAAGAAATCTCCGAAGGTAATTTTTTCGTGATTACAATACTTCCTTCGGCTTTCAGACGGGGGAAGTAAAAAAAACTTACAAAATTGTTTACAAAGTTTACTACAATAGCAATAAGAAGTTCCTGGCAATTTACGAATAAGTTGCAAAATGTTGCTGCCAAATTGCTAAAGAATGGACTGTAAATTTTCTTTCAAACTAGCTAGCACATATAAGCATAACGCATATTTATTGAATGTATTTTACGTATCTTGCCAATAATATACTGACAATTGAATAAAAAACTGATATGAGGTTGTTTAATATTTACTGAGAATGTATTACACATTCTCTTTGAACCGGTTGCTTCAAACTTGCTGACAGTTTAGTGGAAATCTTCCGAAAATTAACAGGAAACATCCTGAAAATTCAGTGGCTGCTTACTAGCATTTGTTGTACATTTACTAAACTGTTACTGCAATCTTACCAAACAATGGATGTAAATTCAACAATGTTCAAACATGTTCTATACTTACAAATATTGATTAATTTGCGATAGATTAATACAAATTTACTGAAAATAGTTGCGCATTTTCTATGAGTTTGCTGTAAATTAGCCAAGATTTTTCGGTTTACTATATCTTGCAAAACACTTTTCCAGAACTTACAGTTTCTGCAAGCTGCCGATAAAAAACGAAAATTACTTTCTTCCTTTGCTCGCAACTACTCGACATATTTATAAAATGTGTTGTTTATTGAAATAGAGAATAAATGAGCGATTGTTTATAAAAGTCGGGATATATTATAAAGTAATTTCGCCATTCAATAAAGACTGAACCGTTTTGCCACAAATTGGATATCAGTTTATTACATATTAAACCACTACACTCTACATGCATCTTTAATATTTGCATTTGTCAAAATAGTCACTGGAGTTTAGATAATATGTATTAGGTTATTTCATTAAATACATCGCCTAAGGCATTTACCCGAAGTTTTATTGTTTTTTTCTTTCTGATGCTCATATTAGGCTAAGTGATATGCATATTCCTCCAGACCTGTCCTGCTCGCGAATGAAGCGGAAATTCTTTGCGGAAAGAGTAAATTCTACCGAACAGGGAGACGCTACGACTCAGCGTGAAATCCAGTTAGTACTACAATAAATAATCAGGACAGCCAACTATAAAAGAAGGCCATAAAACTCGTTGTTAAAACTTTCGAGATTTAAGAGTGCGCAAGGACGAACAACGTCTGCGTTATTTTCGGGCATGGAATTATTCACGTTTGGAGCTAGCTCGAGGCATTTCCGTTTGTTAATTTAATTAATTATCGCTATAATTCAGATAAAACCGTCAGCACGGTAAATCAGAGGCGTTGTTACAAAATAAAATGAGGTAACTTTGTAGTAAAACGAATTCGATCCGTTAAAACAATCACTGCTTTTAAAAGGGGGTTATAGAAGCATTCTAATAGATACGAGGGACGATCTCCTGAACAATTTACACTTAAGGAAAATAAAAGACTTTAGCACTATTTTTCCACGTAGTTTTCATTGACGGTTACCCACTTGTGCCAACGATGCTCGAGCATTTCGATAGCTTGCCTCATTGAAACTGTCGACTCCAACGTTCGACTATGTCGTAAGATACAGCAGAATCCCCAAATAAATCTTCATATCATCGTGGATTTGAATGGGTTGAAACCCTTCTTTTCCAAGTAATTAATAACCGATTGTTGCTCAAATTGACCCATTTTTACGCAAAATCTCTCTCACCCTCAAACTTTTGAGTATAGAAATCAAACCAACAACACTCGCAACAGTAAGCAGTCATATTTTACGGCAGGGCCGGCTTTTCATTCCTTATGGGTCAGGGGTGGAGCAAGGGGAACAGCCCTCGTGTATATGATAGACATGTTATGTAATATATATATATATATAACTTAGGGATTTCTACAAGGATAGTATACATACAATAGCTAATTATAGTATATTCCTTTGATATTAAAAGAAATTAAGCGAGTGAGAGGACATCAATTGGGGAAAATAATATAAATAACATTATTATGCAAGAGATTAATCATAAAAACTTGTAAAATTTAAGATGTTTTCAAGTAGTGCAAGGAAAAAAACAGGATGAACACATGGAGAGAATGGCTGAAGATCGAATATTTAAGTGGAACAAAACGTCTTGAGGGAGTGGAAGAAGACCTTCAAAGAGACCCCCTGAAAAATGGGCAGGTAATTGAAAATTATCTTCCGTTGTATAACAGACGATATCCTTAACAGAGGAATCATTTCATTTCTAAAATAAGACGACCCACTATACATACAATGGAAGCATAAGTAATCTCTAGCACCCAAAAATGTAAAAACGATGCTGGAAGGTAATGGAGGATGTGTTTTAGGATATAAAAGGTATTGCACTCAGCTTCTGACACACACTGTCATTTTAGTTTAAAATAGCCTCCCCGTATTAAAATGGAAAATGCGTCTACATCCCCCCTATAGCTCAGATTTATCCCTATACGATTGTCATCTCTTTGTACTTAAATACGATGGCCAAGTAAATACATTTATACAAAACCGGCTCAACACTGTCACCACACATGTGCTGACTTAGAGCAGGAGTGTGTTGAACGATGGCAGTAATTATTGTTCCGATTCATATTTCAACTATTCTCACAGCAGAACAATCGCTGCAGTAGAAGTAGATTTTTAAAAATATACTTCCCAAAAAAAAAGATATCTAGTTCAAAAATTAACCTTTAAGCAATAACCTATAGTTTTATTAAACCGTCACATGTAGGTGGAAAGTTAAAAACAAATATATTCGCAGTAAAGGCAGACTTTTGGCTACGACTGATGATTCCTCAACATACCGCTCTGAAAGAAATACAGCTTAGCCAAAGTCTTCTTAAGAACTTTACGGTCATGAGCTCGTAAGAAGCCCAGCTCAGCATATAGTCTTGTACTTGGAGGCTGTAAGCTTCTTGTGTCTGACTATCAATCAATAATAAGAAGCTTATATTAAAACAAATGATTTAGGGCCAAGTACAAGATTGACATTTTAAGCACAAAAAATAATTGATATATTTTGCGAATAGATCCCAGCTCAGCAATCGTGTGCAACTATTAATTTAACTGCTTTCTTTGACAATGGGAATATACTTTTTCCGAAACGTTAGCTTTAGTAGATAGTATTTATAAGATATGTATTCGGAAATACAAAACTGCAAGACAGTAACGGACAACTGGCTGATAAACAATATACATAGTATAATTAGAATTCGTTTTTCAGGACACCAATACAAAAGAAAACTCCTTTTATCTAAGCCAATATTTCGGAAATCGATATTCCTTTCTTAAGGCAAGAAAAATTGTGGTTAGTACTCCAAAATTGGCAATAAAGAACATAAACAGGCATATCTTCTTTTGTACATCGGGTTATAAATGTTACTACACATTACTTGAAGTAGTCCAATGATGCCATAGTTAATTGATTCGTCAATTACAAAGAGATTCAAAAAATTTTCATATTCTTGTAATGTAATGACTAATTTTAGGATCCTGTCGAATAATGACAAAACTTAAAAAATATGAATGAATTCGACTCACCACTGTGCCCAGAAAACCCAATCAACAACCCGAAAAAGAACATTAATACAACCCCCCGCAAGGACCCGCTGGGCTATTACACAACCACTTTTGCTATTAATGCCAGATTTCCAAGCTGATTTTTATGGATAAAACACTTCGATCATATGTATCCTTCAAGCTTCTATCTGTGAGTTGAATCTGTGGTTTTATTTAAGAACACCTCCAGAAAGTAAATATAGAAAATATTTTTATCTACAACTATCGCATAATCTATGGATTACTAACACTATTTTGACAAGTAATGACAGTTATTAGTTACTATTATCAGTTGAATAATATTGATAATTCGATGGAATAATATTACTCAATTGTTACGTCAAAATTAAATCACATGCATTATTTTGGCACAAGTAGGTGGTGCGATGTTACTATAACGATGACATTAGTTTTTACAAATATCAATAATTTGGTATTTTTTTCTGTATTTCCTTTCGGTTTGTTTCGTGTACAAAATGAGTGATACGAATACTTCTGATGAAGACAAAATGCGTAGCAGTACACCTAACGAAATATTAAAATTAGCCGCAAGCACAACAGAGAATCTTTTACCTATAAAATCAAAGTGGAAGTATGATGCCGCATATAAGAATTTTATGGATTGGCAGTTAAGGCTAAAAACGACTTCTTTTTCTGAAAATGTGTTACTTGTGTATTTTGCTGAATTAGCCAAGAGGTACAAGTCGTCCTCACTATGGGCTTTCTACTCAATGCTTAAAAGTACCTTGAATATTTACCATAACATCCATCTTGAAAATTACATGAAGTTGCAAGCGTTTCTAAAACGTCAGTCCGAAGGCCATCGACCAAAAAAAGCCAATACTTTTACATCGGAGGAACTGAATAAATTTCTTAAAGAAGCACCAGATCATCCATTTCTTCTGACCAAAGTAAGTGATCGAAAACGAAATTGTAAAATTTCTCATACCGTAATGTTTTGTACAGGTGGCATTAATCATGGGTTTAATGGGAGCCTGTCGCACTAACGAATTGTATTCTATGAAAATTGAAGATATAGAAGATTACAATGGAGCTCTTGTAGTCACTATACCTATCACCAAAACAAAGACCTCTAGATCGTTTACCGTGTCAGGTGAATTTTACGAAATTTGTAGAAAATATCTTGCACTGCGACCACATCATGCCAAATCGGGCTCTTTGGTTTTAAATTACCAGAATGGTAAATGCACCATCCAAAAAGTTGGTATAAATAAGTTAGCTGCTATGGGCAAACAAATTGCTATGTTTTTGAAAAATTAATAAAATATTGTTATATTCGTAAAAGTTGTAGAAATATTATTTTCAAATTAATAAAATATTGTTATTTTCCTAAAAGTTGTAGATAAAATATAGTATTCGACTCGCGTGTAATGGCCATTACCTACTCAGATGATTACACCACTCGCTAGCGCTCGTGGTGCAAGTGTCATCTTCATGGGTAATGGCCATCATTACACGCTCGTTGAATAATATACTATTACATATACACTCCGCAAAAAAATTATGGAATCACGTAGGTTATCCATGTAAAAACGTTTCTATAGTGTCAGTTTGTGGCCATTTTGTTAAATAATAAAGCATCGACTTAAAATAAATGTATGTCACAATTACTTAAGCCTTAGATATTCCACATCCCCTCATTATTTGACAAAAATTGGTAGGTTTGAAACTGCGTTTTTTTTCCTTTATCATTTATCACGTGTTTTTCATGAAGGACTTTCTTGCTTTGCTGATTAAAATGAACATTAGTCCTCCAGTTCGCCTTGTACGTAACTTAAGCCTCGAAGAAATCCTCCGAGCCATTTATTTAATTCAAGATGGTAGAAGTCAAAGATATGTGGCTAGAGTGATAGGTGCGCAACAATCGAAGATTTCAAAAATCGTACGTAGATACAGGGAAACTGGGGAATACAATAGAAGGCCGGGGAAAATTCGGAAGAGGGCAACCACGGCCCTAGATGATCGTTTTTAAAGAATTTCTGCCTTGCCAACCAGGCATTGCACGGCAAGGTGGCTTAAAAATGAACTGAGTAATGTTCGAAATGTGGACATTACACCACAAACGGTAAGGAACCGACTTCGAGAAGATGGAATACGTGCCAGAGTTCCGGCCAAAGGACCTATACTCACCAGAGAACACCGAACTCGAAGATTGCAATTTACGAGAGATCATGTTGATTGGATCGTTCAAGATTGGGCTAACGTGTTGTTCACGGATGAGTCTAGGTATTGTCTATTCTCGTCAGATAGACATATGCCGGTGTATCGAAGAGACGGCGAACGCTATAGCCAGAGTAACTTCAAGAACACCGCAAATTTCGGAGGTGGATCGACCATGATATGGGGCGGCATATCTTTGGAGGCTAAAACGGACTTAGTGGTCCTTGGCAATGGCTCCATGACTGCAGATAGGTACATAAGGCATGCTTTAGAGTCACATGTGGTTCCATTTCTCCCTTTCATATGCCTACATTTTCTTTTAATGCACGACAATGCGAGACCGCACGTAGCTAACACTGTTCAAAATTACTTAAATGAGGTCGGCATTCGTGTCTTAGACTGGGCAGCAAAAAGTCCAGATATGAATCCAATAGAACATGTCTGGGACCGTATCGGGTGGGCACTAAAAAACAGAGATGTTCCACCAACAACGCTGGGTGAGCTAGAAGCAGCTGTTATTGCAGAATGGAACCAGATAGGCAAAGACTACATCAGGAGTCTTATCGAGTCTTTGCCTGGGCGAATACAAGCAGTGATAGCTGCTAGAGGCGGAAATACCCGTTATTAGATCAATTTTTCAATTAACTTTCTTGTTCTTAATTTTCCCCTTTGTTATGTTTGCCACACTATGTTGTGTTCTTTGTTTTTTTCTTTCGCAGCTTACTTTTTAGTCAATATTTAGTAATAAAACTTAAAATTTGAAAGAAATAGAGTTCTTACAAAAAAAAAACAGGTGATTCCACAATTTTTTTGCGGAGTGTATGTTAAAAAAATTACATAAGGGTTGGCCATGAAAAACAACACAAAACAAGAAAACAGCAAGCTTTAAAATTTCCAATCACTAAATCAATTTTTAATTTTAAGGTTAGGTTTGCCGATGGCATGTAATAAAAATTCCTTAAATTATTCGTATTCTCATTAGTACCTAATTCAATCAGTTAACCGTAGTTGTGTAAGTCGATTATACATCCATTGGATAACGATTAGATAAAGTCTTTTTAGATGAAGCGCGAGTACCTATCTGGTAGTTGTGTTCATGGAGGTTAAGTTTCAATGTAAACTAGCTGTAGCCCGCGGTTCATGCCACAATTAAAGTTACGCGGGTTAGTGTGAGATGCGTGCAGATCTTCCTACCTCGAATGCCACCAGAACTTCCATCAGCCGGCGAAAAATCGATTTGTAAGGGTGCGTTTAAACGGAGCCTTTGGGCTCATTCAACAAAGCAATAAAGGCAATAAATCTTCATTATTATTAAATGAAATGTACTTGTGTTCGTAGTTTAAAAAAAACAACCAATAGGCATAATAATTAATTGTTTTCTGTAATAATATCGCTATTAAAAGTAATAGCGAGTTTGTTTACAAGACCCGAAAATAGTCAACCGTTGAATGTAGCCTTGGTACTTTTTCCGGTTTAATATCGCATGTAGTGTTGTGCATTATTTAAGAGTTATGAATAAACCAATTTTTGGAGAAATAAGATCTTTTATTTCATCTGAGATCATAACAGCTGCAGCGGAGGTCCAGTGAAAACATGGAGCGCTTGCGCCGGGGCGAGTTCGACTCTCGACACGGGCGATCCAGATTTTCATTTAATAAAGGTTTAGATTTAAGTGACCCCTGCGCCCCCTGAAGTAATGCGTAAGAGGTTCTGGGTAATCGTTAGAAAAATATTAAGGAAAGACTATAACAGTAACAAAAAAAAATACTAAACTGTCAAACAAGTATGTAATCATAAAAATTGGAAATTCTAAAGTTTTTATTTCACGGGTACAGTAAAATAAACATAAAAACTAAGAAATCTGTTCAAAACGGTAACCGTTTTCTTAAAGACTTAAATTTACTCGTCTTTTCATACTATTAAAAGCATTTATAAGCATTTGATGAGTAATATTGGCTCACTGTTCAGTAATTCTGTTTTGCATTTTCTCGATATTGTTAATACTTATTAGGAGTCTTATGTACATTGTTTTTCAGATAAGGGAATATAAAGTCATCTAAAATTGTCAAGTTTGGTAATGTAGGTGGAAATTCTGAATATGGAAACTAATTATTCGATCGTAAAAAATCACGAAGGTAATTAATTGTCTCTTTAGCGGTGTGCGCAGCCTTACAATATTCCAGTACCTCTGAGCTAGTGCATAAAAAGTGCAGTGTAAAAATAAAAAAGATACATTTTCACTTTTTTTGCGAGGTTCAAACCGAGATTATTAGATTTCAAGATTTATTTTCCCGTAAGAGAGAATAGACTCCGCAAGCTTTGAAAAATTGGAAACAATATATTTGGTAGACATTTTTTTTGAATTATAGATGAAAATGTTGTATATTTTCTCCTTTACGTTATGATGATATTGTCTTGTTTTTCAAAAATAGTGCCATTTTGCCCAGTATAATTTTTGACTATTGCAGTATTATGAATTGCTAACATATGAGCTTTAATTCTGTGTAAGTTTCATCTAGAAACCCCGAGTCCACCACAAAAATTAAAATATTTTGGAGCGAGCACTCTACTGCTACTCGTAAACAGTCAGGGATTACGCAAGACGTTTCTTTATTAGTTAAAGTTAAATATCCTTAGATTTTGGCCTACTTTTTGCCGCTGGACCCCGCTGCAGTTTATAAACTGTCATAAGCTCAGGAGTCGCTTTGATCTAACACTAATGTAACTGTGCAAACAAGCATTGCTACAGTTCATATCCACGAAATAAAAATTACTCCTGCTTTGTTTAAGCTATAAGTTCAAACAAATTGTAAAAGATAAGTACAAAAAATGTTTCATTCAGAATGAAAAAAATCTTGATTGACTGTTTTTTATTGTAGAACCATGGTTCTACATGTACTTATAGTGAGGTTGTAAATCATCACTGAAATATCGCTTTTCGAATTATATTTTTATTATTAACTCTGCAACAAAATTTTGAACACTTCGCTAACTAATACCTTATAAAACATATAATTATCTGTTCAATATAATTTACGTGTTAAGAAATCGTAGTAAATTGCGGATTCGACATTTGGGTTCTGGATTGAACTTTCCGTTTCCATTAATTGAAATAAATTGATCAAAACTCTGCCGATATTTAAACTTCTTCGTCTTAATAATGCAAATGCAAAGTCTTCTCAGAATCACAAATTGTGTGAACTGGATATAGCTAAGTATCGAAAGATAAAAAAAAACTGATCCTCAGCGGGCTATGGAAATTCAAATGTATTAATAATATGTTGGTGACACTGTAAGTCTATGTCAAATTCGAGGTTATCAGGTTAGGTTTTGCGCCAGTCTGTGTCAAAACTGAGGGTAAACCTAATCTGCTAACCTCCAATTTGACATACACATACAGTGCCACAACATATTATTTATAAGTTTGAATTTCCACAGCCCGCTGAGGTTCAGTTTTTTTTTATATCTCGACATAAAGATAGAATTCGTAACTCGTTTATGGAGAATTGTAGCCACATATGAGATAGAAACGTTTTATTGAAGTAGTAATATAGAAAAATTAGTTGAGAGTTAAGAACTCTAAACTTAATTTTTACGGCAGCTGAACGCCCAACATTCATCGTCTATATTATTTACTTTTGTTCATTATCACGCAATATCCTCTATTTTCCAGGAAAATAAAAATTAATGATTGAGTAATTATAATTGTGTGTTTATAATTTTGTAAGTTAAATTGGCACTCTTTAAACTGAATTATTATTATTATTATTGCGTAGCGGAAACGATACTTACAAAGAGAACAATTTTCATAGCGTCTAATTAAAAATATTGCTCGAGTACATATCGCTAATAATAGCGGTATTTAAGGGTCGCTCGTTTTCCACCCATCAAGGAAGAGGAAAACTGTACTGCCAAGCGGAGCCGATAGGGAAAGTGCTACCTATCGAGGCTTAGTTGTTCATAGCGACTAATTGAAAATTTAATATAAAACCCATAGCTTGCAACTTATTGACAGAGTCCTCGTTCTGCCACTCAGACACAGAATTAAATCAGAATTCTGAAAGTTCATTAAACAACATCAAATGAGACTCGGAATTAATTTCGTGTTCACTAATGAAACCTCCAAAGGGTGAAATATGAATAGCGACCAGCAAGCAGTTTGCGATATTAAATTTAAACAACAACGGCGTCTTTGTGGCCCTAATCTTGAGCTGCTTTTACCTTTAGAGCAGTGCTTTGCAGGTTTGCATTTTCCGGAGGACTCGTCTCTCACACTCCCCTTTTTGCAGGCGCACCCCGGCCTGCACGTGAAAAAGGTGGTTCCTTGAGGGAAGGGCCTGGAGCACGTGGGTTCCCAAGGATTTTTACATTGCTGCAGCACTTCGTTTTCCTGGCAAATTAGCAGATCTGTAACGCAAGAACTTTGTTGCAAGAGCTTACGTACATAAAACTATTTTTACAACAGCGACTAATTAATTTGTAAATTAATTTACTATGGATCCATTACCTGTGTTTGAATGTTTTAATAAGCAGAGGCAATAAATGACCACACCAATAAACGCCCTCATGTCCACTTCAGCAATAATGCCTTGCAACCACTGGTAAGCTCATGTCTTCAATAGCAAGAAACAATCATTGCCTTATAAACAACACTTTTTGCTTTGTTTGGTGTAATAGTGGCACGTTTGCAGGTGCTGGAATAAAATAAAACATCGGTTTGATCTTTTTATCTCGTTCACGTGCATTTTATTAATACAAAAACTATTATTAGCCTGATCGTTAAGATCCGGAAGTGTTTATAATGCATATGCAATAACCCGTAATGGAATAATACGATCATTTATTGGGTTTCCTTGTTGCTAAGGTTCAAGCTATGCATACGCCTACTAATTACAATTGAATGGTGCTAAGCCCTTAATGAAATTTTCCGAGTTAGTCTTCGCCTTGGTGTCGTTTTGTTATAAATCAGGAAGGACCAATTAAGAGTATTCACCTGGTCTCTTCTAATTATAAAATATCTGCTTTAAATGCTAACCCATGTCTAATACAATTCCCATCACTGAAAAATCAGATTACATAAAATCCCAAAATAAAGAATTCTTACAGGAAAATTATGTTTAAAAAATCGGGTTAACTTTAGGTTATTTAGCTATGATTTATATCAATCATGCTTGAACTAAACTATTACTTAGAGAAATTGTTTCGATATGTTTGAGTTACAGTGTTTCACAATTATTATTTCAATTAGTCTGATATTGCTCAAATAGGAACGCATAGGTGACGCTTTATTACATCCAGCATTAAGCTAATGATGTAATAAGCAATACTAATCCATTAGCGATGACACCAACACTGGAGTTGCTCAATATGTGCATATCTGCACTATAGGTATACACAAATTAGCAACTAGGCAATAATAGATGTAGCAGAAAACGTTTGAAGTTGCGAAAGCGGGAACAAGATTTTATTGATACAAGTGTAATCAAATTTAAGCATTTCACAGTCGTGATTGGTAGATTGCTTTGTAGAAATATTGTCTAGAATCTTGGAAATTCTTTCAAAGTCAATATTTTTGTTATACAGGATGTACCAAAAAGAATGATATTCCGATTAGTTAGAAAATGCTTAGGTTATAATTAGTCTATTAAACCTTAGTACAAAGTGTCTCCAGTAGGAAGTTATAGGGCCTTGAAGTTCAATTATGTATTTCTTACTTATATGATAATTAAATTTTGGTACACTTGCTAGATTTGACTGTAAGAGGTACTTTCTTTTAAGTTCTAACTTTTTTATCTGTAACACTTTTAAAAATGTTAGGTTACTATCGGAAAGAGATTTTAAAAAAGCAAAAACAAAGTTCTTATAGTTCATAAGCTTAAAAGCCACCGTTCACCTTTAAATTCCTATCAAAGGTTTTTGGTTGTCATTATGGTATGCAATTGTCAAGGAGCCATGATCACAAAAACAATGGGTAGTGATTGCTATCCAGTAAACAACAATTAATGACGTTGGTGACATAGAAATTTTTTCTTTTGCGTTTACGAAAATGTAGCGGCAACGAAATCTCCATTTCTGAAATGTCCTTATATAATGGTATTTTCATAAGCATAAAACAGTTTTTTATAAATAAAATTTCAAGATATCAAAGAGCTAAAAAATCTTAAAATAAGGTAAAGTGCTTCTTACAGTCAAGTCTGGTATATAAATTTTGTGTAATTAATACAGTATATAATAGTGAGCAAGTTTACCAAAACTGAAATCGATATCTTTACAGTTGCGCAAATTATAAAAATAAAAAAATGACTTTCAAGGTCCTAAAGGAATCAATGGCCAATCGAAGTTCCATTCTTTTGGAACACCCTGTATATCAGCCATTATAATAAGGTAAAATATTAGTGAGATAAATTCAAGTAATCTTCTGTTCTCTTTCAACTATTAATGATAACAATTTTATATCAAGACCGATTACAGCAACATAAAAAAAACAATCCAACCATGGAAGAGGAATGTGTAGAAAACAACTGGAATAAGATAAAAATAAATACCTATTCTGCATCTGAAGAAACCATCGGAACTAGAAGAATTAATTTAAACGCCAAACTAAACTCGAAACTTTGGTTCACAGAAAAATAAAGGCAATTAGGCAAGACAAAATAACAGCATATTTGCAATACAGAAGAATGCGAACACCCGAAGAACATGTAAAATATACTGAAATAGATCAGGCAAACAGCAGAATACGAAAAATTAAAAACGAATATTGGGAAAAATTCAGTAGCCATTTCGAACGTGATATGTGTAAGACACAAGAAAGAGTTTGGAAGATACTACGATGCATGAATAAAGTTGTAAATGAAAACGCACAAATATAGTAAAGAAGGAAACACGAACTATATACTTTAAACAACTGTACGCACATATTGAAAACCAACCAGAGAACCAAGAAGACGTGGAAACTTATACAGAGAAAATAGACGATTTAATAAACTGCTCAAGTACAGGTCTAAAGAGTAGCTTCAGCACTGCGAAAACATTAAGTATATGTAGCCCTTGACCATAGCTTTCGATTGATAGCCCATATGACCCATGTTGCCATTGAAAAATAAAGTGACCTTTGACATAGGTCGCCAACGGTTGACCTTTCGCCAAAACCAAATAGCGCATGAAGGTGCTCGGGACCTTAGCAACAACTTTTCCCCCTTTCAAAATTTCGATATCTGTAGCCGTTCGAAAGTTACAGGCGATCCAGACAGAGAGACAGACACACAGACAGACGGACGGACAAAACGTTCGCATAAGTACGCTGAAGCTACTAATAAATAGAACACAACTATAATAGAAGATCAAGTAAAAACTGCCGTAAGTAAATTAAAAAATAGAAAATCACCAGCCATAGACAATATTACTAATGAATTTAATTAATACGTAGGCAAACCCCTAGCACAAGAACTAACGAAATTCTTTAAAGCAAAATAAAATATCATTGGGATGGAAACGAAATACTACCATCTTAATTTTCAAGGACAGTGGATTGAGCTTTTATATGAAGTTATTCACTATCATATTAGCAGATGAAATAAGAAATAACATCCCAATAGTTGAAGAACAGCAAGGTTTTCGAAAAAAACAGATTTACCATAAACGTCATCTTTGCACTTCGTCAAATTATTTACAGAGGAAGAACTAAAATACAAGGTACCAGCATACATTTATTTTGTTGATTTACAAAAATCTGTCGGCCGAGTACGACTACCAGATGCTATAAGTATACTGAAAGAAAATAATACAAAATTGTAACACAAATATCACCACCAAAATGATAATGATTAGCCAACTTACAGAAGAAACACCTACACCTACTGGAATCCTTCAGGGTGCTAGTCTTAGCCCTCTCCTTTTTAATCTCATAATGGACAAAATAATAAACGCTACAAAATTAAAAGGCACTGGATATCGATTAGTAAATCACCAAATAAACATCTTCTGTTACTCAGATGATGTTGCTCTTATTGCCGAAGCAAAAAACGACCTCCAGCAATTATTAAAAACCTTCAAACTGGAAACAACTAATTACAATATGCTCATATCCACAACCAAAAGCCAGTGTATGACAATAGTGAAACAACCGCTACAATGGAAGCTAGCCATCGACAATAAAGCCATCGAACAAGTTATGCATTTCGACTATCTTCTTCTTTTTCTCCTTCGTTTCAGACATTTATTCATGTTTGGAAATAATTCCTGCCTCAGTACCTTCCAATCTTCGCTGTCCTCTATTTCTTGTCTGTCGTTTCTACTACATTGTTTGCCAATCTAAATATAGGGGGTTTCCAGTCTAACAATCTTCTGGACCACTTCTCGTATCATCTTCTTTACATGTGCCATATTCAATTCCATTTCAGTTTTGCTGCATTTTATGCTACATCTGTCACTCTTGTTATTTAGTTCTCTTATTCGTCTGTTTGTTACCGTGTCTCTAAGTGAAATAACTTACATTCTTCTTTCCATTGCGTAATTTTGAGTTCACACATTGTCTTTGTGAAAACCATAGTCTCAATATCACAGGTCATCACTGGTAATATGCAAGTGATATATACTCTTGTTCTATCTTTGAGGATGTATTTGTTAGCAGTAAGTATATAGGCTAATTTTCCAAATGATGACCAGTTGAATCCTATTCTTCGATTCAGCTCCGTTTTTTAATTTTTTTTTAAATTTTTTATTTTGTGATCTAGGTTCAGATATGAGTCTACTTCTTCGACGATTGTTCCTTCTTTTTGGATGTTCATTTTTACTTCCTTTTACAATAAAGGAAGAATTGGATTCACCCCAAAAATTCGAAATTGAGCTTTCAACCGATCTTCAAGTTTTAGAGTCCCCTGAACCCAAAAAACATCTTTTTTTACTGGTCTGTCTGTGTGTGTCTGTCTGTGTGTCTGAGAACAGAATATCTCAAAAACGAACATAGGTATGGCTTTGAAACTTCATATATAAGTTTTTTGTACAATGTAGATGTGACAGCAAGCTTTTGAAGGAAATCGCATAACCGGAAGTAGGTGTTTACTCTTGTGATTTTTCAAAAACGGCTCTAACGATTTTTTTAAATTTACATTTTATTACATTTTTAATGATGTGAGATGGGTGATTTTCCAGTTGAATACTTCAAAAATGGGTTTCTTTTGTTTTTTTCTATTTTTTGATATTAACTCCTATTTTAAATAGAACACCCAGTATATTATTACATTTTTAAATTTAGCTTAAAATTATAGAGAAAATTTGTCTCTTGAACTAACGCTCTATTCTGTACCGTTTTTGTAGAATTTGTAATTTTAGAAAATTTTTGACAAATGCTTAAAAATTTAAAATCAAATTTTTGGCTGATTATAAGATCACTGTAAAAGGAAGTTGTGTGCGTGTATCACACCAGATTTTTAATCTAACTTTTTCTGTTCGTTCATTTAGCTGTTTGATCATTCGAGTTATTTCGCTTTCGTTCTTAGCGATCAACACTATGTCGTCTGCATATCTTTAATTTGAGATGTTTACTCCCTTTATGTTAATTCTCTCGTCTTCTCATTCCAATTTCAACATTACATGTGAACGCAGACGGCACAACAAGTTCAACTATAAGGACGCGAATTTCAAGCTACGGTGACAACAATTGATGTAAAACAAGTCAACAAGGCTGCAGTAACGTCTGGATACTTGAGAAGGTTGATAAGCAAGAACAACATATCACGTGAGTGTAAGACCAGAATATATAAACACGTATAAGACCTATGCTAACGTATGCAACAGAAACAAGAGCAGACACAGTAATAACTAAAAGACTCTAAGAACAGCAGAAATTAAGACATTGAGAATGATTACAGAATCATATTACTAGATAAAATACGAAATTCATTTATAAGAAAACAATGTAAAACTGATGATGCAGTACGATGGATTAGGAAACCAAGAAGACAATGGAATGAGCATGTAAACAGAATGGCAGACAACCGCATGGTAGACATAGCTACAAATGGGAAACCTCAGGTCAAATGACTCCCTGGAAGACCTCACAAAAGATGGCGCGACAGTTGGTAGTTCACCTCGCAAGAACAAAACTAAAAGAAAGGGCATTGTGAAATAATAAACAAGCGTAACACTTAAATAAAGGCGAAGAAGAAGAACGTTAGTACTGAAGATCAAATTTATCTGCATCCAGAAGAAGCTGAATTCGCATAGTAAATGCTAGCTAGTAATTGTAAATATTCTTAAATTGAGTCTTGATGTACTTCTAGGCAAAAGAAAACTAGTAAACTTCTAGCCTAGATATTTCACCATTACATCATGACTTCCATTTATTAGATGAGAAAGTTGACAATAGCTATTTAAGTAACAAGGAATGTAAGAACCTATTAACATTTGAGGTAGGCAAGTACAAGCCAAGATGAAGTCGCGGCTTGTTGTCTGCCGAAAATGTTAATAGGCGATACATTCCAAGTTATCTTATTATATTTTTCTCGCTGCTTATCGAAATTTTCCTAGATTTTTGAAAAAATCGTTTGGTTTGTCACCTGTCACCAAGATTAGTTTTCGTGAGTCGTGTTACCTGTGAGTGTCACATATCACATAAACACTTGCAATTTATAAACAAAACGTCTAAATTTGCATCTTGCTTTGCTAATTTTATTATCTTAAGAACTTAATAATAATATTAAGTTCCGTTGTCAAGAAAAAGCAGCAAACAAATATAATCACCGACTTACACGTTTTGTTACTAAGGCTGTATCACTGACTTACATGATCAGCAGCGGGAAAAAGTAATTACTGTCGTGAATAAATTAGAAAATCTGTATTAATAATCACATATATACGATTTAATACTACTTTTCTAATCATTCTACGTCAATTATATAAAATTTGGGGCAATGACTCTACTAACATCTAACAAGGCCATTTATTAATTACTATATAGTTGTTTTGGAACTAAGCGAGACATTAGATTAATATTGGCATCACGTATTTGTTAACAGCGTATTAGTTTATAATTTTAAATGTTCAAAGTTGCAGGGAAATTTAAAATTTATCGATGCAGATAAAACACATTTAGAATTTCTGATGGAGATTAATGTTAGCCATAATAAAGATTAATTTATATCAAAGTGATTTCCGATTAATAAGTAATATCATGAATTCTGATTGAATAAAAACAGCCGCTAGAAGCTGCTTTGATGAACTTAAGGTCTGCGCAGACCGGTACGCGACATTTGGCCGCCGCCTTTTGGGCGCCGCCGTTTGGGCGCCGCCGTTTGGCCGCCGCCGTTTGGGCGCCATACTTTTGACCGCCGAACGTTTGGGCGCCAGTAGTATACATTTTTAAATAGTTTGAAACTTCCAATAATGTTGCTTAATTATTTTTAATAATTTCACATGTCTTCTTGTAATTGTGGTAGATTATATTGTAATTCTACTTTTTATTATGTGAGTATATGTATACTACTTAAGTAACTGTAACCTGATTTTAGTTGTTATATAATAAATAATTTCTATGACGATGATATTTGTTTTAATTTTCTGGAATGGTTTAAGATTGTAAATGCAGAAGTTTTTATTTTTACCTAAGCCGTAAGTTGATTGTGTTACAATTTGTGGAGTAATTGTAAATTTACTTAAATAGATACATCTATATCAAATCTATTACACCGTGAACAATGTCATTTGAAATTGCTTGCAAAAAATCATATTTACGATAAATAACAGAATAATCGTGGACTATTTTTAATATTTCTAAATTTCGGCGCCCAAATGTCCAGCGCCCAATCGGCGGGGCCCAAAAGTCCCGTCGCCCAAACGGCCGGCGCCCAAACGGCGGCGCCCAGACGGCGGCGCCCAAATGTCCTGCTTCGGCGCAGACAAATAATTTTAAAATAATTTAAGAAGATGGAAAAGTACTTTCTGTAAGTAATTGAGCTCACAATACACTGTATTATTGCTTAAACCTGTCTAATTTGTAGATGTTAATCAGTGCTGTTTATAACTATTTAAAATCTAATGTTCAGAATGTAGAAAAACCCAAGCGATAACTACTTGGATCATGAATTTTTGAAAGTCAAACTGGGCAGAAAAATTTACGAATACCACGAAATAAATTAGAATTTTACTCTTCCCAATTGATTAAACCATGCTAGATTGAATTGGGAATACACAAGGGACACACAAAACTTTGGGGTACAGATACAAACAAAATCATTCCAAAATATAATTAATTGATTAGAATTTTTTGTTGGCAAGCAAATTCAAATTCTTAAAATCATATTTGGAATACGCTAATAGCGAGGAAGAAGTGGCTTTATTTACGTAGATGAAACCTGAATCTACTAGAACGGAAAGATACGAATGTGGTTGAAAGATGATGATAAGAGTAGATTAATAATAAGAGATTCAAATCAGAAGGTAAGAGATTCGCAATGCTATATGCAGGCTATTGTGGTGGTTTCCTATCGGGGTGTGATCTTATTTTTTACTCAAAAATTAAAGATCGATATTACCAGAAACATAAAACAACGAAATTTTTCAAAAGTGGGTAGAAAATATGAATAATAAAACCTTATCACTGAGTGTTGCTAGAGAAGAGGCCAACTAGTAATTCAAATAAAAATAGGCTTTAAGCTCGGTTGTATAAACACAAATTTAATTTTAATGGAAACTCCAAAAAACAACTGTGGAATCTAGTTAAAACCAGCATAAATAACTTCGACAAAAAATAGAAAATTGACGAGTTTCTAAAACAAAACATCATCAATATTCTAAGGTTTCCTCTCTATCATTGTATTTACAACCTCAGTGAACTTATACGTGCATTCTGTAGAAAACTATATAATAAGCTAATAATATCAGCCCCAAATTCAAAAGATAAAGAAAGGTTTGAGAGGAAGTCTTGAGCAAATGCGATGCTGATAAGTGGATAAATTACATCAATCACTGTAAATCGATTATCAGGAGTGATTGGGTGAAATATACGGGAAATCTTGTGGGGCTGACGTTCATCCTGTGGTAATTTCATTAGCAGAACCGTCCGATTCTGATTAAGAATATGATTAGGAATGATCAAATTGGTCCCTTTGATAAAGACACCTAACAGAAGATCCAACAGCAGAAGCACAACCTAATATTGAAAAATGCCCAAATTCTCAGTTTGTCGATGGTTTTGCATTAATTTATTTTCTTGACATAATACTGATGTTTTGTAAATATTTTCCCAAAAGGACTTTTTGTTATTCTGAAATATAAATTTGTTAACACTAGGTACGATTTAGTTTGACATAAGATATGTAACTGCCTCTTAATTAGTTGTATTTACAATATTACAATAATAATATGTCACGAATTACAATAAAATAATGTTGACACTTGTTGATACTTATTTAATGCTTTGATTACTGCAGGAGGTTTCAAAGTAGCTAAATTTATAACTAGAAACCAATAATATCAACCCAAGCACAAGAAATTATCCTATATTCTAAAATGTAGTATCTCGCCTATGCTTAGTTCCAAAACGACTATAGAAATTGGTTGATTTTAACTGTAATAACTGTAATTTTTAAGTGGTTTTACCACAACCCTAGTTACAAAATAAAACACTTTCACAACTTTGTGGTTTCTTTAAAACCCTACTAATATCAAATACATCACTGTTAATAAACTGTTAATATCATCTATTCTAAGCGTTTACATATATTTTCATTGTATTTTATTGTCGTAACTTCCTATTAATTTTCCAGAAAAATTAAACTAAAACGAAACTCCTATACAAAAAAAAACAATAAATGCATTAAAAGTGACTTTGGGCTATATTTGTACAACACAAAGTCAGTTTAAATTTAAAAATTATTGCTACAGATGCATATTAGCTATATATCGTGTTATTTCAAGCGTAGACTTGAACTAATGTAGATAATTATGTTAAACGTTTATGCAACTAGCAATAAATAAAGGTAGGCTCAGGCAGTTGCCAAAAATACTTTTAAAAAATTCCTAGCCATCAGTGTAAACAGCTACGTAAAAAATATGCAAATTATATCCTAATTGAGCCCAGTTTTAAAGCAAATCAGTGCAAACAAGCAGCAGCTGAGGCACCGTAGTCTAAGTATGTACCACAATTAATAGCGTGTAACAAGTAGCTCTGGGAATTTTTCGCGTTTAAAATGTAATTAGTAGCTTCACTTAACGGAATTAAATTATTGCCATGAGACTTTTCCGTCGGTGAATAAATTAGAAACTGGATTAAAATTACGATATAACTTACTTAACCCAGCACTTCACTTTATCGCATTAAAAAAAGATTAATATTCGAAACTTTTAAACGTATTAAGACGGTCCTTAAAAATCAAAAAGTGTAAAAAGGCACACCATCTCCCGAAACTGTCTTCGGTATCCAAAGCTCGCAACGGTCACTCCACGGTCACTACTAATGCCAAAATCGCAAATTGTTATAGCGATAACAAAGGGTTATTAATTGTTAATTAAACTCAAAGCGCAACCGCGCATGTGGCCGAGGTAATTAATAGTCCTGCTCCATTTAATTATCTTCCATATTTAACCTGCGTACCGTTTGAGATATGTTTAGATATTGCGTTAGATGGTATGCCATTCAAACCTGAGTGGATTTTGCTTTGGCTACATGAAGTCATAAAAAAATTTTGTTACATTTTTTTATATTCCTGTACGTAGATGTGTACGTATTGTACGATGCGTAATATATTACAAAACTAAATTAAATATTTTTTAAGATAAACTTGAGACTGGGGAAGGTTTCGTGGAAGAGCCACATTGTACTTTATTTAAACAGAAACTGACAGAAACCATGACTGATATAAAATTTTTAGTAATATTAATTAGAGGACGGATAATTATTTGTTGAAACTTCTGTTACAAATAATTTCTTTTTTTCTATAGCACATGTTAAAGTGTGCTTTTATCAACTCAAAACAAAAGGTCAAGTTTTACTTTAACAGCAAGGGTAGATAAAGTAGCACTTTAACATCAAGGATAGATAAAGTAATTTAATTTTCTAACTTTTGTTTAAATTAAATATGACAGCTTCGTATTATCGTAGCAACCCAATCTAGCTACTGACATTTTGAAATGTGATTGACTGTCATTATTTTCTTTTGAAATTGTTAAAGTTCTTGCTATAGAAAAAAATATTGTATTCTACACGACGATAAAGTTATTTCTATCCACTCTTGAATCATTAACGTCTCGACTTCGTCTCGACGTTAAACGATTCACTCGTGGATAAAATTTAACTTTATCGTCTTGTATAATAAACTACTATTATCACAAATGTATTTTTGCAAACTCATAACAAAATATATGCTTACAGCTCTCACAAACTGGTAAAATTTGAGCAATTCCTTGTTTTTAAAAGTAAACTTTATTCGCCTTTTCCAATACTTCTATTATATTAGATTGACTAAAATGGTTTAGTAAGACTCTCAATAATGATACTTCTGATTTTTTTTCTTTGTTTGCTGCTATACAAACACGACTGTTTAGTGGTGTGTTATTTTTAATTAACATTTCTGTAGTTTTGTAAAGGAAAATCTGTAACGTTAAAATACTTCTGCATAATTAGGATTGAATTTCAGAAATTCTTAAGCAAAAAACATAAATTGCGCTAATGGTCCATTTATTAAAGGCAAAAACGTATTCTAGAAACAGTAAATCTCGGAGTTTTAATTTCAAGCTATATTTTAAAGCTCTGTACCCTAATGAAAATTCTAAAATGTTTAATTTTCAATCTTAGCGAAATTACGAGAAAAATCTTTTTTTCAAGGATATCTAGGTACCTCCCCATTAGTCATACGATTAAATTACTTATTGCCATTCGTATCAAGGACATCATTAAAAAAAAGGAACATTTTTCTCTAAATCAAATAGATTCTGAGATAGAGGAGAGCGAAATGAAGAGCGAGACAATTTTATTTTTGCTTTCACCAGATTTTTGGTTGAAAATTATGTGTTATTTGTGACTAATTATAATTTTTTAAGCTATTTCGACGATATCACAAGATTTGGGGGGTCAGGTAGTTGTGTTGTACCCCATTTCTAACAATCAAATTCTTATAAATTCCAATACGCATCCGTAAAGTCTGAGCTATGTGCAAATTATTACTTTTACCTATTTCTCAGTTAAAGCACAAATAAACATCATTTTATTTTTTAAGGTACTAGCCCTGCATATATTTATCCACCATTTTATCGGTTTCATGCCAGGTAGACATATCATTTGCATGCAAAATATCGTCTTCCTTCAACAAATAGTTTTTGAGTTATACCGCCGACAGACGGACAGAAAGACAGACAGACAGAAAGACAGGCAGGCAGACAGACAGACACACAGACATACAAACAGCATACAGACAGAGATTGAGACTGGGTAAACATGTTTTTCGTCAATGGGTCCTGAAACGTGAAGATCTCAAGAAATCTCGAAAGGTGATTTTTTTGCGATTAGGATACTTTCTAAAAACCAACGCGAACAGTTGGCTGAGTGACTAGGCGACAAGCTTCTTTGTAGAAGGCATACAAACACCTGTGCCTAGGGGTGTTCGATATCACAAACTAGGTGTCGAATAAAGAATAAAATTAAATATCGAATATTATTCGATATATCGAAATTCGAATAACTTATTCGGCTAACTAATTTATTCGAATAATTTATTGCAATAACTTATTCGAATAACCAGTTTATTCTAATAACTAACTTATTCAAATAACTAATTTATTGATTAACTAAGTTATTGGAATAACTATTCAATTATTCGAAAGTTATAAACTATTGCTCTACACCTCATTTTATTATATTTTAGGTTTAGATACATTATTGAACATTCACAAAACGAATGAACAAAACGAATGAAAAAAATAATCGTGATATACTTAAAATTAAGTAGGGCAAACACTTTGTTTACAAGAAGCAGAAAAAACGTTTCACGCATAGAAATTAATTTATTGGAGAACATTTTTACAATTCCTTGAAGAAGAAAAATCAATACGTAAGTTCGAATCAGTATTTTTTATTTAGATCAATAAACAACATTCAATTTTACAGACATAGAGGTGAAATTTTTATTCATGGCCAAAACAAAATAATTCTTCGGCATTTTCCGACGTTAGCGATGCTCGAAAATCGACAACTATACTTCCACCGCGACTAACAACCCTTTCGGAGGGAACACTAAACTTGTACCTCGTACACATACATAGCGGCAAGCTAAATAAGCTAATCGAGGAAAAGTGGATGTTTGCAGTTTCCACCGTTGCAAAGGACGTTCATCGATTAACAGTTCAAGTTTTTCATATTTCTCAAATTAAAGTTTAGAAATTTTTATTCGAATACATTTTTATTCGAATTAATTTTTAACTGAATACATTTTTAGTCCAATAAATTATTATTCAAATAAATTTTTATCCGAATAACTATTTATTGAATAATTCCAATAAATTATTTCGAATAATTATTTATTCGATAATTCGAATAACTTTTATTTTAATATCGTTATTCTGTATATTGAATTATTCGATATATTGTTCGAATTATCAATACAAATGCACAGACCTACCTGTGCCACGGTATGATAAGTACCTTCATCGAAATGGGTATTGTGTAGAAATGTAGCTGAGCAATGTACTTATATTTTTTACAGAATAAATGTTTATATTCATTTTAGATTTTTATTCTTACTGAATCGGAAGGTGAATAAACATAACCTTGGAATACCGGGTGACAATGAGAACAGGACCATGTTTATATTTTCTTTATTTATAAATCCATTTAGATAAAATTTTATATGAAGGTACTAGAGGCAATTTCTTATTGACCCATAAATATAGTCAAAACGCCCGACTTCCGGTTTCACCGGAAATTATACCAACTTCTATTTTATAAATGAATCACTCTGTATATTTTACGTTTTTCGGAATCTTCGAGTCAAATTACATAAATTAGTCTCACTAAATTTAATTTTTTTAAAGAAAAAGTCACTTTTTTAAATGGAAAATTTAATTACCAATCTAACGATTGCCATCATTCACTACTTTATCTTTATCTAAAATTGGAGATTATTTGTTTTTAATATATTTCTGTGTAATACCTACGCAGATTCGGCAGCACTATTGTATGTACTTTGAGTCGTAGATTGCAAGAAACATAAAATTTATAGGATGATCTATTTAAAAAATCAAAGTTAGTGTTATTTTCGGCGAAACCGGAAGTCGCCCATTTTGATTATATTTCTATATCAATCCGAAATTATGTCTAGTATCCTTGTATCAAATTTCATCCAAATTCATTCATAAGTAACCTATCTCCGGGTCTGGCCCCGGTCTCATTGTCACTCGGTATAGCCGTTTAATGACGGAACTCACCTTCGAATTACGTGCGTCGCCAAGAAATACAAGACGGTTTCACGGATTGACTACTTCACATATTTGCTTACAATATTTACTTTTGTGTGTACAATTACCGTAATTTTTGTACGAACGTATATTTCTAATGTAAAAACTGCAAATCTTCAAGGTTGAGTCATAAACTTAATATGTATTTAATTTTATAAAGCCACATTACTCAATTTGTGGTCACTCATACAGGGTGTCAATTAAGTCGACGGAAAAATTTCTAGGG
This sequence comes from Agriotes lineatus, assembly GCA_940337035.1. NCBI lineage: Eukaryota > Metazoa > Arthropoda > Insecta > Coleoptera > Elateridae > Agriotes > Agriotes lineatus. The sequence continues at coordinate 76,465 of CALNHX010002584.1, read as the reverse complement.
GTGAATCCTTGGCCCAAAATATGACGATTTAACTCAACTTGCCTATATACAAAGTTGGTTAGTTTAGCCCTTAGAGGGCTTTAAAAATGATTAGCTTTGTTTAATTTTTTCAAATAAGTCGATAAATCTTTCATGTATTATGTATGTATGTATTATCTGTAACCTCATATATTTTATAAATTTTTTGGTCATGCGTTTTTACCAGTAAACTACAGCTTTTTGTGGAATAAACCCTAATTTCGAAAAGTACAGGGTGTTTAAAAACATTGTCACAATTAATTACTCATCCATATTTTTTTAACCACCTGTATAATCACTACCAATTTTTTTTCTGGAGAGTTACTTTAATTCAGAAGCTATTCCTTCTCTTACAAAATCTTAGTTGGGTAAACGATTTAGCCACAAAAATATTTTCTAAATCCCTACAAGCCCGAATCTGTAATTGTAACTTAACACTAGGCTTGTAGGGATTTAGAAAATATTTTTTGAGGCTAAACCGTTTACCCAACAAAAATTTTGTAACAAAGGGAATAGCTTCTAAATTAAAGTAACTGTCTCCAGAAAACAAATTGGTAGAGATTATACAGGGGGTGAAAACATTTAAAAAAGCTAATAGTTTTTAAAGCCCTCTAGCGGCTAAACTAAACAACTTTGTATATAGGTAAGTGAAATCATTATATTTTGGGCCAAGGATTCACCCCTTGAAACTCAACTCTGCTCAAACGAGTGTGATTAATTGTATACGATCTGGGCTCGCTTGGTCAGTTACGTCATACTGACGGGAGAAAGATATTTATAAAATTATTTAAAATATCCTCTCAAAAGCAGCTATCTAAATTTTATCCTGGACAAATTTTCTTCTAAATAACATTTTTATAAAAAGCTTTATTACACAGCAATCATAACTGAACAGAAACTACCGTTTTTCTACCAAGTATTCTCAGTCTTTCCCATTAAAACAGCGGTACCCATACCTAAAAAATATGTAAAATCCTTTACTCAGAACTTTCTTCGCAGGTGGTCGCTGTGACAATAAATAATATTAAAAATCAAAGGAAACTAGAGGTATAAATATCTTCATGTACCTAATAATACCGAAGCAATAAAAGGAAACAAGTGGTAATACTAATTACTTCAATTTTGAAATTAGAAAGAACATTCCCGGTGTTGGGATTCGAACTTTAGCATCTGCGAAAGTGATCTTCACTTTCGGCAGTATCCCGCCAGCAAACAGCCCGTTTGTTGCATATGACCGACCACGGAGGACCCCTTGCATCTCTGCGAAGCGGCTACCTTTAAAGGAATGCTTTTTTGTTGACCCCTTTTGTCCCATTTTAGTCAAGGTTAAAGCTTGAGCTATGTGCAAATTACTAAGTTTATCCATTTTTCAGTTAAAGCAAAAACAAACAAAATTTTATTTATTAAAATGCTCATCCTGTATATATTTCTTCGAAATTTTCTGGGTTTCATGCCAGGTCGATATATATTCCACATGCAAAATATCGTTTTCTTACAACAAATGGTATTTGAGCTATACCAGTAACAGGCAGACAGGTATACAGACAGGTGGAATTGAGAAATCCTGTTTCTGGTCATCTAGGGACCCTAAAATGTTAAGACCTGAAAAAATCTCGGAAAGTAATTTTTCCGCAATGAAATACTGCCTTCGTCTTTTAAACCTGGAAAGTAATAATGACACACTACAATTCCGTAATAAACGTACTGAGAACTAAAACCATTAACATTACTAATTAGTTATTATTAGGATCCCTAAACATATAAAAGTAATAGCAATGAAATTAATGATAATCGTAATACGTTCTCGTCAATTGATTATACAGTCATTTTCAAACTGTGAGAACTCGCCTATTACTATTATTTAATTTATATTATACATCCTTATAATTGTATATGCCGCCTGCAAATATGTACCACTCCAAATGTAAGGCTAATGTGCCATCAAGTATCTACTTTGTGTTGCTGTTGCGTCACATTACAGCAAATCAGTTCAAAGAAGTGGATTGTACGTCCTACAGCACCTAGGCCACTTTTCCGGACCCATGGTGCATACTAGTACTACCACTACCTTAAACTACTTAACCTAATCTATGATAAGGGGTTTCCTGGAGCTAAGAACTGCCGAAGTCCGGATTCGAACCATCGGCCACAAACTCCCGAAAATCCTTGTGACCTCGACTGCAAGCGATCGCCGCACTCGCCTATCGAGGCCCCTAGTTCAAAGAGGTACAAACGTACATCCTAGAATAAACACATTTTATTACAAATTTGTATGGTAAAGTTAAGAAGATTTTTGAAATTGAAATACGGCGTTTGTTTAGCCTCTTCGTTGGGGACCAAACTGAAGTGCAGCGTTTATTTACCCCTACGTGGATATGTTAAGTTTGAAAAAGACGTCTGCTACGCCGTAGTTGCTCTTTTGATCGCTTAATTGGCTTAGTAAATGCATAAAGCTCTGTTAATCTCTCAATTAGTGGCTTATGAAAGATCACTATTTATCAAAACAGAAATCTGGACCCACTTGTAGTGTTGTCGAACTGAAACTGACTCTAAACAATGCAGCACATAAGCCAATTTGTTTACATCAATTTATTGACTGTAAAGCACCAATAAAAACACAAAGACTAAGCAAATTAAATAGAAACTAGATTTAGGTACTAATAAAATCTGCTTGCAAGACAATTGAGTTTACCCGCAACACATGCATAAAAATTAATAAAAAATAGTGCGAAAATAATTGGTCTTCACACGCAAATAAACTAAATGTCTTTTAAGAAAATCGCAAAGTAAAAATTGCTTTCAGCAAATATCTAACCATAGATCACTATAGATCCATAGAATACTTATTTGAGTCCCTGTCTATAAACGGGAAAACGTATTCATTTCCGCTTGTAGAAACTCGCAGTTGCTCCGAAAATAGTTAACCTGAAACTTGGCGCCGCGCCGTACCCTTGAAAACATCACGTTTCGATTGCATCGCTACTCTGGACAGTACAAAAGATGATACGAAGAACCCCCGATTTTTGTCTTGGTGACGTCACAACTTGTAACAAAGGCATTTTTTGATTCAGCGTAAATGTCTGTTCTCAAGCGGTCGCTTTAAATGTTCCTTTGAATATAGCACAATTTGTGTACCTACATGTACACTCGGAAAATGCGTTGGCGTAATTACACATGTTAAGCTCGCTTTACTTTAACACTCCTTGCAGAAAACTTTGGCTGTCAGGTTCCTTCAGGCCGTTTCTAATTAACGTATATCGCCCTGGACGAATTCGCGTACTAGACTTTCGAATCGCACATACACATGCAGCTCTCAAAGTAGGCTGCGTGCGTCCCGCTTTTGGGTTATCGCAGCACAAACGTAAATTAAAATCGCATTATACATTTTCAGAACAGGATGCAATATGCTTAAGTGTAACATATATGAAAAAATATATAAAAATGTAAGTTGGATTGGGCTTTAACTGTGAAAACAATCACCATGGGCGAGAGATGTCGAAATCCTGTTTAAAAACAATAGTAGTTTATATACCAAGGCACTCAATTTTAATTTTTTATCAAGAATATGGATTTAGTTAAATAAACCATATGAGGGACAAAAAGGAACTTCAGTACCGAGGAGTACATTATGTTTTTTTTTAAATCGGGAAATCGTGAAATTGCAACATTTTAACCAACTTCTGTAGGTTATGTTGACGTTAGTTGACGTTTATCTGTCGCCTCGCCACCTACAAAAAGTCGTAAAACAATGGATTACTTCACTAGCGATTTCAAAAAAATAGTAGTTTGTATACCAAGGCACTGAAGTTTAGCTTTTTATCACGAATGTGGTTTATTTGCCAAAACGGAACTTCAGTGTCGAGGAGTACATTATGTTTTATTTGAAATCGAGAAATCGTGAAATTACAACATTTTAACCAACTTTTGTAGATTATGTTAACGTGGGTTTACGTTTATCTGGCGCCTCGCCACCTACAATAAAGTCGTAAAACAATGGATCACTTTACTGCCGCTTTCACGTATTTTAATGACGATTTCGAGGTACTTTAATGCCGATTTCAAATAAACTATTTTTATCCAAACAAATACGAAACTTTGTGTCAATGCTTTAATGATTTCACTATTTGTTATTTAAATTTGTTAAATACTACAATAAAAACAGCTGTGAATTGTATAGTTGCACATATATCAATGTATAACCATCATAATAGCATCGTCAACGTCGTTAATGTACTTAAAGCATCTACTTAAAATAAAGTTTATTGTAACTGCATACGGTGGTCCTTGGTTTTGGTATTTATCCTTGTATTTATTGCAGTTACGCATAGTTGCTGAAAATAATTATTTCTAACACTTTTAGATATACCGAAACAATTGTAACGCTTTCCGTAGTCAACAATTGGTTTTTGGATATTACTTGTTGAATCTCTTAGACCTTTGTATTATAAAGTTCATACACCTTACATTTAGCTTGACAAACTTCAATTTCCTGGAAGCTTCGGTTGCTTTTAAGAAGCACTTCTATAAAAGCTTGTTTACATTTATTTGATATCAATGATTTCAGTCTTTGTTATAGAATTTTCGCCCACGTTACTTCAACTGCGTGATAAATGAATAAAAATTATATTCTTATGGAAATATTTCTCAGGAAATTTGTTACATATCTACAAGCTTCAGACAGTTGCTTTTGAAGAGAAATTTGACATCATTGTATAAATGCAGTTTTATCGTCAATATCAACCACACTATTGATGTCACATCGTGTAGAATCAATTAATATGGAATACACTAGCATTAGATATACCTTGAAATTATAATGAGCGATATATCTTAATTAAGGTGATTGATATCATGTATTATACAATTACATATGTATAAAATTTGCGACTCAACAACTCACAACTTTTTGATATAAAAATATGTCAGCGCCTAAATTGCTACAATCGTTAACGTACACTTAAATGTATTTATTGTATACAATATTGTTTATAGTAGTTTATTTATCTAGAACAAAAAGTAGCATTTTAAAGACGAGAAAGTTGTTTACGTCCGAGGCGTTAGCCGAGGACGGAATTACTTGCGAGGACCTTTAAAAACACTTTTCGTTCGTGGTGAATACAACGGTTTATTTCATACTAATAAAAAGTTGTAAACCATTTCAAATTTCATGTCAACAACTGACGTATAATTTTAAACTACTTGAACTTTAAAATTTTACTTTAAAGTACTAGGACTTTAATGTTCTATTTTTTGTACAATAACTAAGTTTTAAAGTACTTGAACTTTAAAATTTTACTTTAAAGTACTAGGATTTTAATGTTACATTTTTTGTATCATAAATAATCCGAAAAATGTCATTTTTGACATCAGTATGAAATAAAATATTTTAAATATCAAGTGCACTTAAAGAGTTGTGCAGCCGTTGTGTACGACTTGGGTCGTCAGTTATTTTTGTTATTATCGGCATAAATCAGTACAACTTTGCACAACCAGAAGGGAATTATAGGTAATCATACAAATAAACATATTCGCTTTTCGCAATAGCGTGAAGTTTTAACCTCACCTATCGATGCAGTACAAATGAGCTCAAACAGAGCACAATCCGATCCAATTAAAAAAAAATTGTAAAAGGCTTCACCCAGAACTTCCCTCGTCGACATTGTGACACTTACAGCCGGTCTTATAAAGGCCACTAATCTGAAGTTAACTTTAATTCGCTGTTAAAATAAACAAAAGCACATCAAAATTTGTTTACTAATGAATAAAATGTCATAAGCACTGACGTTTTTATGCTGTTTTGTTTAGTTTAACAGCGAATTAAAGTTAACGTCAAATTAGTGGTTTTTATAAGACCTGCAGTAAATAATTTTAAAAATAAAATTAAGTTAGGAGTAAAGATATCTATACGTTTCTAATAAATTAAATAAATTTTCACATATAATCTCATAAGAGCATTAATTCTTTCCGGTTTGTTTTTAGTGAGTTCCAACAACGTCGTATTAATTTGCCCGAGCCGGACGCTAGGGCAAATTATGACGTTGTTGGAATGCACGAAAAATAATTTCCGGATATGAATTAATGCTCGAATGCCGATTCGGTAAGAAAATCGTAACCACACAAACCCTAAATAAAAGTAATGTCTACCTACAAAAAATTTCCAAGAAATTTTTGTTGTTGTCTTGGTTACGGCTCGTGAACTAATTTTTCGATTGGTCATTAATGAGTGTCGTACGATTTTAAAATAAAAAATCCGTTACCGGAGGGATTTGAACCGCGGCGCTTGCGACTGCGAACAAATCGTTGACCAATTTCTTGCAACCCTACGAAGCCCTTGTCATATCGTTGCGTTTTTGGCTTAACCTTCACGCCGGGCATGTCTTAAGTTTCGTGCCGAAACGAGGTGCGTTTCAACTAAATCAGGCAATGGAAAATTAATTATATTTTTTACATCAATAAACCAATGCAGATAATTTTTTCACTAAAAATTTCTTCATTCCTTTTTAAACCTATCATAATCATATCATCTTATGATTGAATTTACGGCCTCGTCCAAATATGCGTTTCCTGTCTATTTGAAGGCTGAAAAGATTAAGATAACGCACTTATTTTTTGCACATTTTTGATTTGTAGAACATTTATTCTGTATATGTTACTTCCCTCGTCTGAAAGACGGTAATCTGTAAAGGGGTTTACATGGAACTTTTGGTGCGCAAATTACAACAATCTACAAATTGAAAAAATGTGGTCGCTAGGAATCTAACTCCGCAATCCCAGACGGAATGAAATGAATATTTCTAGCGCGATTTCTAGTCCGCCGCTTGAACCATTGCGCCACAACCTGGGGCATATGGAATGCTCTTTTCGCTGCGTTATAAAGACTATACAATTCTCTCTATTTGCAATGTTCACCCTGTATAAATTAGGTCTAATTTTCGTCAAGAGTAAAGACTGAGCTACGTGCAAATTATTACTTGTATCTATTTCTCAGTTAAAGCAAAAATAGGCATATATATTTTTAAATATTCGCCCTCTTTATATTTGACCGGAAGTAAATTCAGGTTCTTATCAGGTAGACATATAATCAGCTGTCCTCCAACAAGTAGTTTTTGAGTTCTACCGGTAACAGACAGACAACCGAACAGACGAACAGACAGACAGAAATGGGAAAACATGTTTTTGGTCATTTAAAAACCCTGAAACGTGAAGATCTGAAGAAATCTTGGAACGTGTCTTTTAGGCAAAGGAAGTACAAAATGTTCATGGTGGGTCTCATTTTGTTTAAACAGTACGACGCAGTATTTTTTTTTAATTCTCAAGAAGTCTAGTACAATTTAATTGTATTAAATATACATGTTAGCCTCCAGGCGACTTCAGCCCTTCGGGGGTGTCAAATACGGTGTAAATCACTTGTTTAACAAACCGCGTGTGTTACTTCACAAACCGAAAACCGTGATATAATACACAAATAATAATGCTTATTTTCACGTTCTTTCGCATCAAAATACGATACCAAATAGTTTTTGTCGTGAGAATAAACAAATTGCTCCTATGTAGTTCTTCTATTATTTACGAGTTAAATACGTATTACAGTAACCTGTTATGTATTAGAAATTTGGTCCTCGCGCATGCTTTCTTATTTAGAACATCTAAAACCCTTTCAGTCAAATGACAAATATATAAAGAATTGAGTTATTTCCTAGATTTTATTAAATGGGTCATATATTATTACAGGCGAAATAAAATAAAGTTTGATTTGAAACAATGTTTTGCGAAGTCTACAACGTATCCGGGCTGATATACGACTAGCCACATGTAGGAGAAAATTAAAGTCGAAGTCGCAGGGTGCCAGAAATGTGTTAATCTGCGGCACTGCGAATACCTTAAATAAAAGAAAACTGGAGATACAGACGAAAAAATAAAACCAGAACAACTGTACTTTATTATTATTTCAGGAGCGGAACTGAGCACGGGTCTTTATTTTATTAGGGTTCAAATATCCTATTACAGAGAATCGATTCTGATATGAAAGGCTGTTTTTACTTTCTCTCCCATAAAAAACCGACATTTTTTATTTTAAACATTGACGCTTTTTCTAGGGTTACAACAAGCCTGCAATTTAGATAAAAATTCCAAATTACATTTTGAAATGGTGTATATGGTCTATTAATCTATAAAATCGACTGAAAATTTTTATAGAGCTAAAACTGAACGCAAGTTTCCTTAAATACCGAATGAAACAAACTGGCTCTTGCCATGAGAAAGCAGATGTGACGCTGTTTATTCTGAAAAGTATCCGGCGCCGTTCAAGTTCTCTAGATTTAGAAACTTTTTCGATATCTAAATATTTTAAATCGCTTCATTGGGCGCTGACGAAACAGATGCAGAGAATTGCGAATACATTAACATTTTATAAATAATTTAGCCCTGGCGCTCTAGTACTGAGCTGCTAAGGCAGGTGCATAAATAAATTAGGCTGGATTAGTGTTAGTTAAGACATACGCCGACGCTTTCTGAATATCAAACAAGATAAGTAACACAGGATAAATCGGTATGTAAAACCAAGATGAGCACGTAAGCTGTGTAATATTCACCGCCCATTTTCGCTAGCTACACTTTGCCCAAATTGAGAATAAGGGCTTCCAGCATGAGACGATTTGCATGTGTAACAATTATCTGAATTAGGAAAGACAAGAAATTTTAGGAAAATTTGAATTTAGCATCATCTCACATCTTACAGTACAGGTAAAAGGTTAATCGTACAGTGGGATAGAAATCGAGATAAACTACGATTTTTTTAAAGTATTGCTTTCACTTGAAAACAAACAAATTTACCATCTTTGTTCATTATAAAGTATATTGTGCCTAACTGTGTAAATCTGTACTTTAATTTTTATTGAGTACAAATAATAAATTTTCGCACATATATCTTGCTTAAGATATCAACTAATAAAATATTATAGCAAGAATCAACGTGCCACAACCAGTCATGTATCTTGAAAATACATATACTGTGGATTTACAAATCATAAATCTTTCTAAGTCTGCATCAATTTGTACTGCAAACGAAGGCATGGTTTTACAATTGTCTCAGAAATCGTTAAGGTCGGATTTAATATAGGTAGACACTCAAATTTCTTTTGAAAATCTCAATAGTGCATGTTAGTATGATAATGATTAATAGTTGAATGCAGACTTTTGCTGCCGTTGTCCAAAATAATAACATCTTCCAGGATATGCCGTGGTCGTCGATTTAAATTTGACGTTTTGCTGATCATGCTTCTTTCGAAGTTTGTTGCAGTCTCATGCTTCTTGTTATATACCGAGTAGTCGTTCCGCTTGCTGCTCGTGCACATCGTTGTGTTAGTAGAACTTGCAATTCTACTGGGTTGCTCACGTGAAACTTGTGTATCCTTTGATTTGTTATTCAGAGCTATCTTCCATGTGTTGCTAAGGCGGTAACCGTCTTTTTTGAAGTTGTTAGAATTTTTAGTAACTTCTAGAGAGTCCCGAATGATACAGGTAATAGTTTACAGTGTGTTTTTAAGTCGTAAGTAGTTCTGATGCTTCTTTATTCGACATCGGATGCTGCTTCCCGTGTGTTCAGTGTAAGGTTTGTCACAAGTACATTGGCGCTAGTAAATGCCTATTGCTTGTAGCCTGGGCAAATAATCCATGGGGATCAGTTGTTCGATCCTTCTCATTGTACCATTGCGAACTCTGATTTTTCTTATCTAAGTTCTTATTCTAGCGGTTACCTCGTCGATGTAGGGAGAGCGGGCATAATTTGTTGGTTCCTTTGCTTTTCTTCTATCTCGTCGACTGTAGCCATTTTTCCATAAAACATGTAGTTTATCCACCTCGTCCCTTTTTCAATTGTTTGCTATAAACCGATTAATTCTTTTGTTTTGTTGGGGTTCAGAAACTTGTAATTATCAATTTTTCTTAAGTAAATCTTTTCATGTTTTATCACACTGTGGTAAACACCCGAGAGAGTGGAAAAAGTCCGATACAACATCTCATAATAGACCACTGTGAAATGACATTATTCAGAGAATATAGATATCTTCTTTTGTGGATATGTTCATCGATAGTTCCAGTTTTTCATACTATTTTTTAATTTTCCTTTCACTGTGTCAAGGAAATCGGGTCGTCAGTGAATTAAAGAGTACTATTGTCTGATTGTTAAGAGGTATGCCCATTCCTGTAATTTTTTTTTTCAAATTGTAAAAGCACACTCGATATAAATTTTAAGCGGTTTTGGTGCGACATAGCATCCGTACCTTAAACATTTAGTTATCAATCTAGATCTTAGTGGTTGCTGTTTAAAACAGGGCTGCAGTGGCCACCCAGAACCAAGTTCTGATGTTCTTAAGCTATGATCTAGCATAATTTGTATCTTCCATGTGGATTATCAGCTGAAGTAGCTTCAATCTATTTCCATTTCTCTATTTGTATGGTCAAGATATTCCAATATCTTTTTCTTATGTTAACACCCTCGATAACTGCATACTTTTCAATAACTTTTTTCATGGCTGCACCATCAGCCCATGAACTCCTGAGAACATAGCTATACAGCCATATCCTAAAGGCAACTTGCCTCGTTAAAGATGTTTTGGCCATTCTCTATAATTCAACCCCTTACAAAGCACAGAGAGAACACAATACTTGGGTAGTCTCATGTTGGAGTTCAAGTTCAGGTTTCCAATTTTGAATAAGAATATCATTTTTTAAGGTCTCTGATTTAATTTCCAAAGATTGCACTGTTCTGCTCAAATTATGTAAACGTAATAACTCCTTTAATTTATTAGAATATTAGATATTGACTCCTAACTGTAAGGGTAAAGCAATGTCTTTACTGATGACCATGAACATTGCCACGGCTCAAACTGTCAGTCACTTTACAATTCATCAACACTCGGTGATCTAGAGAGCCGGCTAACACTAAATATCGTCCATATATCGAATACTGTTCAATCGTTTTCGGTTCACAAGCATTTAAGTATCTATATTCCACAGTGTCTCATCTAATATGTTATATAGTTTCTGATCCACGTTCTTCATTGATGTTCGTGGCTTTACTCCGACAGAAATCGCAGACAAATCTGTTGTATAGGTTCTATGATTTGGTTAACTGTATCAAAGGCAAGCATGTAGATTAGAGTTAACATTCCTGCAGAGATGAAATAATACTTGGATAAAGAGCAGTGCTTCCCTTGTACTAAACATTTAGACATATTTGCTTCACTAGTCCTGTATATTTCTTTACGACCAGCGAGTTTCTTTCTTAATGGGTTAATGAGGTTAATTATTCTATAACTCTCACATTTTTGTTCGGAATTCTCTGGGAATCGTGAATTTAGCAACAAGGATGATCTCCTGCATCATAAATGCAATTGAACACTCTCGCCAAGTACTTAATTCCGTCGAGGAACTCGGTTTGAAATTCGTCAGATGCTGAAGTTTTTCATTATTCATTTGTGCAATAGCACAACGAACTTCTTTAGTGATGAAACTCTATAGTTTACGCTTACATCTATTACTTTGCAAAAGACAACGTTCTTTCAAGTGTGATCAATGTCTATATCTATAACGATACTGTTGTGCTCTTTATATCAAGTATCGAAATGCTCGCAATGAGTATAATTGTCTAATAACGTTGACTTTAGCAAGCATGTTGAAGTGGTCAAGCTTTTGTTGAAGTTCTTTTAAATGGGCTTATTTTCTTTAGTATTCCGAATATATATTCTTCGAATATTTTTTGCAGCCTTAGCGTAAATGTGTTCTTGTATTTTCACCGCTCTTCCATATTTATTACGATCTGTTTGGTTTGTGATTCGATACATTTAATGAGTCGTCATTATAGTATGTTGTCTTAAAATAATATTAAATGGCTATAATAAATGACACAGTTATATAAGCCAATAGATCAGGGTGTGTGCTATTGCCAGTTATTTAATTGGTTAATAATTAACAAATTAAATAACTGGCAATTATTATTATTATCACAGTTTTTGATAAATTGGTTTTAGTGGTGCGGACACATTGTTAGTGTTACACAAATAGGCGATTTAATTGTAAATCTCAAGTGGAGGAGATTTTTTCGGAAAACGTGTCCGAAGCATATAACCCTGTATGTAAAAGTGTGGTGTGCGTGGGTTTTTGCCTGTGTGTCACGTTTCCATCGTCACCGACCAGGTTAACTTCGAAAGCAATCGGGATTCCTTACGTCACCCTGCCCTTTACAATACAATGATAAGCCTGTGTGTTACATAGCATTCCATTGGTTGACTGGTTAAGGCTTCTGAGTAGAAATCAGATTTTCTGCGGAAGGGTAGATGCGAACTTTACTGTTTGCGATATTATTTTTTCTTTTAGAATTAACGTAATTCACGTTACAAACTGTTGAACTTGCCTGTTTTAGCCTTATGATTAACATTACCATAGTTTCATAGTTATTTACTATACAAGTGGGATAATAGCACTCGTTTATAACTTACACACATATTTATTAATGCTGTATTATCACACATTTATTGTACAACATTTTATCTACAACTGCCTAAAATTGAGAAAAGTGCATTAAGCGAAATGTCAGATGTCATTTTCAAAAATATTTTAGTAGGCAAATGTCATTATCTCATTCATTTGACACTATTTCAGTTAGGTAATAAAGCCATTACACTACACCTAACAGAAATAGTGTCAAAGGATTGACGTAATGAGTTACTTATCCCACTGGAGTAGATAATAGTTATTTGCTATACAAGTGGGATAACAGCATCATTAATATACGTGTGCGAAAGTTACAAACGAGTGCGTAGCACGAGTTATGTAAGCACACAAGTATATTAATGATGCATTATCACACATGTATTGTACAAAATTTTATCTACGACTGCCTGAAATTGAGAAAAGTGCATTAAGAGAAATGTCAGATCTGTCATTTTCAAAAATATTTTAGTAGGCAAATGTCATTGTCATTCATTTGACACTATTTCAGTTACGTAATGAAGTCATTACACAACTCAGTTGCGTAATGAAACCATTACATAACTGAGTGGTGTTATGAGCTTCATTACCTAACTGAAATAGTGTCAAATGAGTGACGTAATGCGTTACTTATCCCACTGGAGTAGATAAACATAATTACGAACGTCCTCCAGCCGTTATTTGGTCTAGCAAAAGCTGTTCTTCTGTAGCTTTTTTGACACACATTAGCTTTCGAAAATATTTATTAACCAATTTCCATAATATCATATATATTACATATATATATTATAGGCAATTTGTATAATTTCAGTGGTATCTCTAGAAATTATATAAAATGCCTAATAGCCATTATATACCATGCTTTCTTTTTAAAAGTATACATAGGGGATACTCGTATGTATACTAAAAAGAAAAATTCCCTTATTTTTTCCACAGAATGCTATTTGTTTTAAATTAAAACTCTTAAAATTTAAGTTTGATGTATAATTGGTTGCCTACATATAGGCTTAAACAATAAAAAATAAGAAAATTTTTCTTTTTAGTATATAAACGAGTATCTCTTATGTATACATTTAAAAAGAACGCATGCTATGACTGCACGGTTGTATATTTAGAGGTTATGTTAAATAAGCTTGTTTAAGTTAGTTGCAGCCTTTGATTGTGTGTATTATATGCAGCCTGATATGAGTTGGCCTGTCTTCGGTGATATTCGCTGGTCGTTGCCTGATGCCGGTGATGAGCTTGCCTGCCATTAATACCTATAATTTGCTAGGGTGTTGTGTTAGTGTACACTCGCATTAAAACTATTTGCCTAATTTGGTCAATGAGTGCTAACTTGATACATATCATAGAATGCCTACAGCTCATTAGGAATTATATACAGGGTGATTTTTAACTTGATTCTGTCCTTTTACCAGGATATAAGAAATAAGCATTTTTTTCATTTACCACTTTTGCGAAATATGAAAACTAACGGAGGTACAGGGTGTTAAAGTAAAAAAAAATCCCGGCTGCTGCTGGAATAAATAATTTAAATCTAAGTAAGCCAAAACATGATCCTTAATAGCATCAATAAACCATAAAAGTTTCACTGCTTATGGGTATTTGAGATATTGGAGCATTTTAGTTTTTGTCTTAATCGGTTCAGAGACGTGCAAAAATATGGGTTTTATTTTTTCTTGAAAACGAAGCGAGATACGAAAAAAATTCAAGAGACAAAAAAGTTGAATTTTTAGTTGATTTATTAAAAAGATATGTGAAAATTGCAAAAAATTTATTGGGCCTTATTTATTTTTTGCGGAAAAGCCTAATGCCCCATGGCACGCCTTTGGAAGTACTGGATCAACTGTAATATGTCCAAAAGATACCTCAAATTATAAACAAACTATAAAAATTTTATTAAAATCGCCGAAAGCGTATTTTAGATATCAATAAAAAACCGATTTTTTTTAACTTTAACACCGTGTAACTCCGTTAGTTTTGATATTTCGGAAAAGTGGTAAATGAAAAAAAATGCTTATTTTTTTAAGCTTTATATCCTGGTAAAGGAAAAAGTCAACTTAAAAATCACCCTGTATAATGCTTTATAAAATGCCTGAATTATACAAGTTGCCTGTAACATATATACATTTCATATCTACCTTGTACGTATACCATACATTGCTTATATTAATAAAATTCGAGGTTAATGGACTTGAAATTCTAGTAGATCTTTTCTCGAATTTTTTGTCAAGAATATTGGTAGTATCTATTCACGATGTTGACAGAGTAAGTATTGATCAAAAATTCCCGTAAGCTACTTCACCCAATTACATTAATCAAGCTTACACGCTTTCGTATTTAAACTTGGAATCGGATACTGACTTTTTTAATTTGAATTATCAATTAAAACTTTTTCCTAATCAACTTGTTTAGGGCTTAGTGGTTTGAGCGACTCTGCCCTCACTGTGTCACAACCCCCAAATAAAGCAACTTTATATCCGGAAATCCTATAATCTAGAGTTTTCAAACGAAACCAGTCATTTCTGTAAAACCATATATCAGCTTAGTAAGCTTGGGCGTTTAACACAGATAGTCGACGAAATTTCAGAACGCCCAAACGAATCTTGCTGGGTGACATTTGATATTCGTTGGTGAAGCGCAGCTAATATGTATAATAATTATTGCTATCGAATAAATGTGACAATGAATAATTAGCAAATAATTTGTTGATATAATTAGGTATCATGTCCAAATTATGTTAGTTTTAGATGCAGAAGTAAGTATTTGAAGTTTCAGTAATTGAACAATAAGAAACGAATAACAGAAGTTTTCGATATTATCACTTATTAGCTTATTTATTTATTTATTTATAAACGGGGCTGCGCGCGCTATTGCGCGGTCTATCCTATTCAATTTACCACCATTTTTAGGCCTATTACGTAGGGCCTTTCCGTTCTGTTACACACTTGTTAGACAATCTCAGAAAACACAACATTTCGCATGAAAGGAAGCAGAGGGTTCTTTTGTGGAGGAAGAAATAGGGAAATATCCGTCCTCTAAACCAAGAGAAACGTTCACGTGGTGAAGTGGAAGCTCAATGCTTTCACCTAACCGTTGAAAGGCTCCAAGAGGAGCCATCGCACTACTAATTGTCGACATGATCTAAAAAAACCACGTCAAAAAAGTCCCTTACGATCAGCACGCCATCGTATGTGCCTCGAGATGCCAAATTTGAAAAACCGCTGCTAAACACCAATTGAATATTTTTAGCAGTGTACGCATATTTAGTTACAAAAAGTTACTAATGTCAAAATAAGACATTGACATTTTATAAATTATCTAAAGTAGCTCAGTTACTGAACACGGCCTAAGCATCAAAATAAATATTGTATCATCATTGAATTACATTTGTGTTATTTTATACACAAAAATAAAGTAAGTACGAATGCAAAATAAATTTTAACCAAGCAATAATTTTGACTTTAGTAATATTTTGTTACTAAATGTCACTGACACAGTTAAAAAAATGCACATGAAAATCCTGTCACAGTGTAACAAATGGAGTGAATGCGGTACAGACGACTCCTGCAGTTTACACAGGTCACGGCCTTCTAGATCAGCGTGCCTGCCGGCTATTAGAGCCGGCAGGCACGCTGATCCAAAAAGCCGTGACACAGGTATTTGTAGTCATATTTTAGTAATATTTCAGACGTTTTCAACTGAAAACCATTATTGTTAGTTTCAGTATCACCGTTTTAAAACAGTTTTTTTGATAAAACCGGAGTTATTTGTAGATAAACACCCGTGCAAGTTTTAATTCATGTTAACCATCTAAAGGAGATCTGTTATCATTTGAAGAGAGAATAATGGGGCCCTCGGGGATGCGCCCCTCTCCAAGAAAGCTCACGGGGTTCCGTCACTCTCTAATGGGGCCCTCGGGCATCCGCCCCTCTCCAAGGGGACTCACGGGGCGCCGCCTCTCTTCAAGGGGGCCCTTGGGGCTCCGCCCCTCTCCAAGGGGCCATCGGGTTTCCGCCCCTCTCCAAGGGGGCCCTTGGGGCTCCGTACCTCTCCAAGGGGCCATCGTGGCTCCGCCCCTCTCCAAGGGGGCCCTCGGGGCTCCGCCCCTATCCAAGGGGGCCTTTGGGGCTCCGTACCTCTCCAAGGGGCCATCGCGGCTCCGCCCTTCTCCATGAGGGCCCACGGGACTCCGCCCCTATCCAAGGGGGCCCTTGGGGCTCCGCCCCTCTCCAAGGGGGCCCTTGGGGCTTCGTCCCTCTCCAAGGGGCGCTCGGGGCTCCGCCCCTCTCTAAGGGGGCCCTCAGGGCTCCGCCCCTCTCCAAGGGGGCTATCGGGGCCCCGCCCCTCTCCAAGGGAGCCATCGGGGCTCCGCTCCTCTCCAAGGAACCCCCCAAAGCTCCGCCCCTTTTCAAGGGGGCCTTCGGGGCTCCACCCCTCTCCAAGGAGGTCTTCGGGGCTCTGCCCCTCTCCAAGGGGCGCTCGGGGCTCCGCCCCGGTCACGAAATCGAGGCGACGGCGAAATGAATGCAAACGCAAATGGGGGACATCGCGTCTGTAATTGTCGTGACACACACGTTTGGATCGTTCTCCTTTATTTATATGATTTATGTCGCACTCAGCCAACAGCCGTTAGGCCAATTATAGGCGTCGCTGTGCATTTATGGGGACTTCCAACCCCACTAACGACTGTCATGATGTTGTTATGACCGCCAGGACCAACTATCTTCGTGACAGCCGTATCACGAGGCGCCGAGAGAAGCAGCCGTGGAACTCCCATCCAAGTTCTGATCAGAAAGAGCGTTGCTTAACTCTGCTGATCGAACGTGGACGCTTGTTCAAGCTACACCACCCGGGACCTTTTAAACCTTATGTTATAGTAAGCATCAACATGATAGTAGAATATGTAATTAGACTGTATGCTTTTAAAACTCTCTTAGAATATTCGAAAATACTTCCCTAAAGCAATACTAATTTTGCTTAAAAATGAGAAAAAAGTATTTTACTCTAGGAAAGGAGTCGAGGGATTATAATATTCAATCAGATTATATCACTTCCTTCAACTGCAACAATACTTATAAAAAGAAAAGTATGCTGACGTTGATGGTTGTTGGGAATTATCTGTTAATTTCATATATCATTCCTTTTATTTTATTCACTTGAAATCTGAAACAAGAAAAGGGAAGATACCGATCCCATCGCCAAGAAAGCAACGTACATATTATATTCGTTGAATATCCTTGTAATTGGATCAAATTCTGAAAACGATCGAGGTTTATTGCAAAATACAGTAGATATGATATACTCTCCCTAATATGGAATCGTTTTACTCAGTCGCACTAATACATGGTAACTTTTAAATTTACGTTGAACATTACAGAACTAATAACATTAATAACGGTATAAAACTGAATTAGGAAAGAGTCAGAGAACAAGAAAATAACATACGAAAACGAAAAAATATTCTTATTTCAAGTAGTCTCCTGTATTTAAGCATTGAGTTCGTCACTTTATTCAAAATTACGCAATTGAGATATGTGACTCAAATATTATTTTATATTACTTCCCTTAAAAATAGTGGAGCTTCAAGATACATCTATATCATCTACTTATGGAAATAATAATTTTAAATTAAAATACTGTAGAACCCTTACAAAAGGTAATAAACACTAATCATATATAAATTAAAAATAGTATTAAGCAAAATGTTCACTCTGGAGGCAAAGATAATGGTGCTAGAGTAGGTAGGTTAACAGGTAAATACGGCTTAACAATTAAGAAGTTGAACATTCCATTTGCTATACCTACTTCTTTCTTCTTCTTCTGTATTTTGGCCCCAAAACTATTTCAGATTCACCCAGTTTTACAGAACCTTCGGCACTATTCATAGCGTTATGCATGTAAGGTTGCCTCTAAAGGTATTTAAAATTTTTGGATTTGCAACTGGCATTTCTTTTTAATAATTTTACACACAAAATTCAGGCCTTTTTTCCGATAAGACCTCAATGTTTGTCACCTTATCTGCCTTAAATATTTGAAAGCTGAACAGCCATCTGTCGAGCTACACATCAAATATTGGAAAAAGCCATATCATCTGGTAACACGAATCCGTTCTGGTTGAGCACTCCTATCTTTCGATGTAAGTGACCTGCAGTGCAAGTCAAGGGTGTTTTTCCAACGTTTAGTATATCCGGCGGCGCAACCAAGAGTTTCTTACCAAATTCATTTGCCTTGTGTATTTTCCAGATTTATGCTATGATTTCTATTTGTGAAGATGAGTAGACTGGTGGTCTCTCTAATATATGCGCGCTATCTGGCGATTGTGCCGGGACAATCATTGGTGTTGTTCATATTGCAAACAATCTTTTGAAATTCTGCCGTTTATGCATTAAACACCTACCCATTGTTATCGTTCACAGAGTTATAGTTATAGTATTGCAAGTCCACACGCATATATTGTTGATGTTTCCAAGAATAAAAAGCTACATCTACTTACATACCATCCATCAGAGCCTTTAAAAGACCATACTAATGAATCCAAGTAAAATTTAGAGCTATACTTTTTGAAGAAAGTATAAATGCGAACTATTTTAGTTTTAATAATCATGCCAAACAGCGGAAGGAAGCAACTAAACTTTGCGCGAATACTTCCTACAAAAAATTAAAATCCATATCTAAACAGCCTTTTAAATAATCATATCCAAAGACGGCAATTAGAACAATACCACTTCAAAAAAGTGTCTTCCATAGACACGAAATAACTAAACTGCTTTTTTTTATAGTTCAACAAATCAACAGATCTTACGACAGAATTTAAATAGAAGTAATAGAACGAATGTAACTTTGCGATATCGTTAATGTTCCAAATACTTTGAATAGGTTCAGAAATGTGTATTAAGTACGTATTTAATGAAGGTATAAATTTAAATGTAAAGCCCAAAGTTTATATTACTTTCTGCTCTTTGTTGTTCTAACAAACGTTTGGAAGAAGCTCAAAAATTACTCAAGCAAATTAGTCTCGACATTATCTAAATATAGAACAGTTAGTTTCTACTTGTGCTAAATGTTTAACTTTGCATAAATATATAAACCCGAGCAAAACTTTTAATATTGATTGAGTAAGATACAAAAATTTTAAAGTTTTGCTGCCTGGAAAAAAATGCCTTGGCCGGAGGATATTCAATAATTGCTTCGGAAACCTCTAAAGCGATCCTATAATTGATATTTCTCTGATTCCCAACTTCTGCTTATAAGTAATTCTGTGAGGATTTTCGTTAATTGCTTCGATGGGTTCTTTTCCGCATTCTGAATCTGCAATGGGTTTGATATTTCGTCTGCGAGATTTGAAAGGGCACAATATTGAAGACAAAGATGGAAAGGGAACAAATTAATGTTTAATATGAAAGTGTATTTCGATATACTTAAGTTCATGTTGATAAGATCATTTCTCCCGTAATCACTTAGTATAATTACAGATTTAACGATTAGTACGAATTATTCCCAATATGAAAATATCACACCTGCAATTCAAATTTGTTTTGCATTCCTATATTGTTAAAAAGAGCCCAAGTTGATCGTTGTTTTGGAGCATGTCAAACTCGTTAAAAAAACACGTGCTTTATAATTCCGGATCTAAAGACGACTACCTTATTTATTAAAAACATTAAAACTGAAATAGGAAAATATTTGCATTACATTATTAATGGTAATTATTCGAGTAGTGAAAATTATGTCTGCAACCTTAATATAATTGGCATTACATTGTTGCTATAACAGGGCAGTGATTTACTTACTACTATTTTTATAACCTAATTATAAAATTTCATAGACGTAACCTTGCAGGTTAAAAAATGAAACGCAAGTGCTGTATTTTCTTACAAATGGACAAGAATAATTATGTTAATGCTGTTCTATATAGGTATCTTCAAAAAAATAATTTGACAATTTGACCAGAATCCACAGAATATCAAAGTCAAATATAAAAAATTAGCTCAAACGTTTGCAAAGCACACTAAGCCAGAAAATGTTGGATGTTCATTTAGAAATACTACGCGGTCTAAGCCGAAATTCTATGTTACGAAGAATAATTCTAGTAACTAAGAAAGCCTCAAACAATATACCTGGTGACAATGAGATCAGGACCATGTTTATTTCTTCTTTATTAATGAATCAATTTGGATACAATTTTAAATGAAGATACTAGACATAATTTCTGATTGACCGATAGATATAGTGAAAATAGCCGACTTCCGGTTTCACAGGAAATGATACCAACTTTGATTTTTTACTGCTTGAAGGTTGCACATGTTAACGTACGTTCTTTGTTACCAAAAATAAACGAAATACGAGAACTTCTCTTAAACAAACAATTTGATATTTTTGCAATTTCGGAAACTTGGTTAACTGTTAATATTAATTCGGATGATCTATTTATTCAAAACTACAGATTATTTCGTAAGGATCGTGGTACAAGAGGAGGAGGTGTTGCATTTTATGTAAGAAATTTTATTAACGTTCGAATAATTGATAGTAATGACAATATTGAGCAGTTATGGATATCTGCTACAGTTAATTCAAAGAAATTTATCTTTGGTGTTGTATACAGGCCTCCTCAGCTCAACTACAAAATGTTTGTGGATGAACTTGAGAACTCGTTCACGTTGTGCGCACCGGTGTCTGATAATATTTTTTGTATGGGTGATTGTAATGTAAATTTCGTTACTCCTGATACTCCCGAAGCAGAGTATTGTAACAATATGTTAGATTCGTTTAACTTAAAACAGATTATCAATGTTCCAACTAGATTAGGGGCAAATCAAAATTCAATATTGGATATTATTATTACATCTAATGTATCGCTCGTTATGAAGTCAGGAGTGGAAAATTGTTATTTATCTGATCACGAACTTGTGTATTGCTATGTGTCCGGTCGTGTGCCTGAATCTGTACCTGCAATCTGTACTTTCAGGGATTATAAACAATTCAACGTTACTGACTTCAGTAACGATTTGAAGTTACTCTCCTTGCATCGATTATACAATATAAATGACATTAATGGTAAAGTTCAATTTTTAAATTCTCAGTTGTTAAGTTTATTCAATAAACATGCACCGTGGCGTACCGTTAAACTTACTGAAAAACCTGCACCATGGATTACGGATAATATTAAATTACTAATGAAGCTACGCGACAGGGCGAAAAATTAATTTAAAAGGTGTCAAACCAGGGGTGCTTGGGAATATTACAAGTTGCTGAGGAATTATACTAATTTGGCGCTAAAAAATGAAAAAAGGGCTTATTTTCAGTTTAAATGTGCAAATACTAACAGCACAGTAATGTGGAAAGAATTAAAAAGATTGCAGGTTGGACATGAAAAAAACAAAATAATGAGTGCACACATAAATCAAGATAATGTTGAAGAATTTAATAATTATTTCATTAATAGTATACCGCACATAGATGTTGATAATAATGTTTTAAATTTTTATATGAATAATTCAGCAGTAAATAGTCAGTTTAAATTTACACCTGTTAATATGGACGAGATACTGAAAATAATTTATTCCTTAAAGAGTAATGCTACAGGCTCTGATGGCATTAATGCTCACATGCTAAAATTATGTTGTCCATATATTGCAGAATTTATTACACATATTATTAATAGTTGCATTGTTGAAAATAAATTTCCGGACTGTTGGAAGGATGCTTTTGTAATACCGATATCCAAGATTGCACAACCTGTGGATTACAAAGATTTTAGGCCAATTAGTATTTTGCCAACAATGTCAAAGATTTTAGAAAAGGTTATTAACACCCAATTGCGAGTTCATTTACAAAGTTTTAATATTTTACCAGAATCACAATCTGGTTTTCGTCCATTCCACAGTTGTACAACTGCATTATTACATATAACCGATGACATTCTAAGAGCACAGGATAATGGCAGTTGTGCAATTTTGGTTCTTCTGGACTATAGTAAGGCTTTCGACACAATTAACCATAATTTATTATCTGCCATCTTGCATTACATTGGTCTTGATTCTTCAGCAATTAATTTAATAAAAAGTTATTTAACTGGTCGAAAACAATGTGTTAAAGTTCAAAATATTATATCTAATTTCATAAATATAGAGAGAGGAGTACCACAGGGTTCCATACTTGGACCATTATTATTCACGGTATACACTAGCAACTTCCATAGCAGATTAGCGACTTGTAGTGTTCACATGTACGCTGACGATACCCAGATATATCATGCATTTCGTCCTGATGATATTGGGCGTGCAGTTCATGATGTAAATGATGACTTAGATATTATTTCTCGCCTATCGCAACAGCATGCACTTCTACTAAATCCGTTAAAATCATGTGCTTTATTATTTGGTAAAACAAATGATAACCTGATAGTACCACACATAAACATAGATAACACTGAGATACCACTAGTGAACAGTGCCAAAAATTTAGGTTTGATTATGGATAAATCATTCAGATATAAAGAGCACGTTTGCAAATGTATTCAAAGAGCATATTATAATTTAAAGCTTTTATATCCACATAGATTATACTTAAATCAGAAAGTTAAAACTATTCTCTGCGATTCATTGGTGTTATCACAGTTTACCTATTGTGCTCCGGTGTATGGGCCAGGACTAGACTGTGAGACATTGCAACGTATACAGCGTGTTCAGAATTCCTGTTTACGTTTTATCTACGGCATTCGCAAGTTTGATCACATTTCTCATAAATTATATGATGCAAAATGGTTAAATATGAAAAACAGAATATATCTCCATAGTGCATTATTATTTCATAATATAATATCAGACAAACAGCCTCCCTATTTATACAATAAGATTACTTTCAGGACTGATGTGCATAATCTGAACTTAAGGCATCGAGGTTTAATTACAATACCGCACTATAATTTGTCTATATTCCAAAGAGCTTACACTTTCAACATTGCTAAAACTTATAATGATATTCCTCAGTCGTTTAAAAACTTATCATCTAAACAATTTAAAGAAAAGTTATTTTTAATATTATTTGAGACACAGCGTTGACAGGTAGCGTTCGAGTATCTCCGTGATACATTGTTATTGTATTTATGTATATATGTAATTAATGTTTTCTGGCATTGCATTTTATTTTGTAAATTTTTACGGTATTTACAAGGGCGAAGTGGAAGAATAGCTCTGCTAAACTTCGTCCTTGCGATTCAGCTTTTTGAATAAAGATTTATTTATTTATTTATTTATTATTTATTTAAATGTATCACCCTGTATATTTTATGTTTTTAGGAATCTACAAGTCAAATTACATATACTAGTCTTGCCAAATTTTCATTTATTCAAACAGAAATATTATTTTCTTCTAGTTGTATTTTTTACGATAGAAGGCCGTGACTTGAAAAAATATGTTTTAGTTGACAACTAATAATAATAGCTATTTTATCAATGAAGTCAATAACAAACCCTTAATAAAACAACAAAGTTTGCTAAACACGTTTTCAAAGAAAAAGTCACCTTTTTTAAACGGCACCTACTAAGGGCCATCTTGCCATTAAAAAGAAAATTTAATTACCCATCTAACTATATGCATCATGCACTACTTTATCTTTATCTAAAATTGAAGAATAATTAATTAATTAATTTTTTAAATATTTTTGTGTAATACCTAAAAAATCGGTAACACAGTTGTATGTAATTTGCGTCGTAGATTGCGAAAAACATAAAATATATAGGGTGATTCATTTAAAAAATGAAAGTTAGTGTTATTTCCGGTGAAACCGGAAGTCGGCCATTTTGTTATACTTGTATATAAATCCCCAATTATGTTTGGTATGCTTGCATCAAATTTAATCCAAATTCATTCATAAGTAACGGAGATAGAGGCGTCCTGGTCTCATTGTCACCCGGTATAGGGGATTACATTGTTTATGTTACTTGCCAAACATGAAGTTGACAATCTACAACCGCACCCTTGTTAAAAGTTTTTTGTAATACCTACTTGTTAAATATTTCTTTAAGGACTGTCTACTACTGCGTAAGCAACCTCTTTACGGCCCGGCCGTAAAAAGTGTCCGTAAAGACCATGGCCTGCTAAACTGTGTGCCAAACGTCAAAGTGACGTTTGTCACACAAATGCAGCAGCAAGCAAGCCTTCAACTCCACATAGAAGAAGACGCAAAAAACTGCTATAACTCCTGAACATACGCTAAAATAACTTGCTCATTCAGAATCTTAACGTCTTTAGGAATATCTTCATCATTTTCTACAGATGTCGTAAGTTACGAGATGGTTACAACTTAAAACTGCTTACAACCGTACACGAAATTGAAAATAACTGACATTTGTAAACAACAGTTGCAACGTTCTACGCACTCTCAATCATTCTAAAATGTCATTACACAAACCTAGCGTTTTGAAGAAAATAAATTGGAAAAATATAGATATGACCGAATTGTATGTAGGTATTACAAAAACTATTGTACAATACACGTCCGTTAGGGCCTTTACTGCCGAGCCAGAGAATTTGTGAGACGAGCTCGAAGAGCGAGTCGAATAATACTGGCGAGGCAGTAAAGGCCCTAACGGACGTGTATTGTACAATAGTTTTTGTAATACCTACATACAATTCGGTCATATCTATATTTTTCCAATTTATTTTCTTCAAAACGCTAGGTTTGTGTAATGACATTTTAGAATGATTGAGAGTGCGTAGAACGTTGCAACTGTTGTTTACAAATGTCAGTTATTTTCAATTTCGTGTACGGTTGTAAGCAGTTTTAAGTTGTAACCAGCTCGTAACTAATGACATCTGTAGAAAATGATGAAGATATTCCTAAAGATGTTAAGATTCTGAATGAGCAAGTTATTTCAGCTTATGTTCAGGAGTTATAGCAGTTTTGTGCGCCTTCTTCTATGTGGAGTTGAAGGCTTGCTTGCTGCTGCATTTGTGTGACAAACGTCACTTTGACGTTTGGCACACAGTTTAGCAGGCCATGGTCTTTACGGACACTTTTTACGGCCGGGCCGTAAAGAGGTTGCTTACGCAGTAGTAGACAGTCCTTAAAGAAATATTTAACAAGTAGGTATTACAAAAACTATTGTACAATACACGTCCGTTAGGGCCTTTACTGCCTCGCCAGTATTATTCGACTCGCTCTTCGAGCTCGTCTCACAAATTCTCTGGCTCGGCAGTAAAGGCTATCCTAACGGACTTCTACTGTAAAATACTATTGTGTAATCGCATTATAAGGAATTTATTATACTCATCCATTCAACAGACTAAACAGTGATCAATTGCAGTTATACGTAACGAAGCAAATATATTCTTTTTAGTATAAAAAATTAAATAAAGAAAACTAGAAATCTAACAGCCTAAGTAGCGGTGTTTGAAATCGTTTTAAACAGATCCTATGATTCGAAGAAAAGTTGTTTGATATAAGTCTAAAGTGATGCCCAGTTTCGAAAACGAAGTAAAGAAAAAAGCTTTCTACAGGGCAAATATTAATAGGAAAGTTTCTAATCTACCAAAACAGTAACGTCTTGAGCCAGATTACGTTACACCTTATTCTAAAATGTATACTTGTATGTTTGTATAACATTCCATCAGCTGAAACTTACGTTTATTTTAATCTTGCTTGTATTCACAGCTAATTCTTTTTTTCTCTTTCAGGTAAGTGAATTTGTAGAGCGACACACAATTACTCCTGACGGTAAGTAGAGCGTGTTCTTGAAAATTGTCTAATATTGTTCTTTAGCACATATAATACATAATGTGCTACACCAAAAATATTATATACAAACTATACGACATATACAGCATACAAAGAACAAATCTTCTCGCAAGTAATTAATTCAAGACAGAACTTTATTGTATTAAAATCAACTGTATTTTACAAAGACGATTTAACTCGTTTCTGTGACGTACTACACATGTGTCTCGTTAAGCCAGTATTCTGATTCAGGGTTCTTAAAAAGATAATTCTTATTACAGCTATAGAAAGCTTGGATCGATTGGAAGAATATTCGGTATGACATTTTATACTGATATTTAAGATGATTTTGGTTCTTATTGATGTACTATTAGCGGCTGAAACATGGGTGTCACAATTCAGATCAGAGAGCAACTCTTTTTGGCTACGTCCAAATTTTATGGATAGGTTTCTAATTATAGATGTATTTAAAAAAATACCAAATGAGGTAAGGTAGTTGGTACGTGGAAGGTTTCTTAAGCAATTATAGTGTGTATTCTTTCCTTGATATTCCTGAGCCAGCACTTTCTCTTCTCACCTGTTGATTTTCTTCCGTATATATTTCCTCTCATTAAAAGTTTCAGTATGTCCTACCCTTCATGCCTCATTAAGTGTCTCAGGTAGACAGTTTTCGTTTACTAGTTGTGGACGTATGTTCGTCTTAGTACGCTTTATTTCTGATTCTTTGTATCCAGATTATATCAGTTCAGGTTAACCTTGTTACATGTCGGTAACAACTTACTAGCGTCCAACCAACAAGACCTTTTACTGTTGAAATTTCAGCCCTCATTCGCGGATTTGCAGCTATTGTTTTGACTTTGGGACTGTTTGGTTGATAAACAAACCGTGGACATCAATATTGTCTCTGACGTCATTTTTTAATACGTGATTTTGTTGCACAGATAACGTTGCTGTAAATAGTCATCATATATTCAGTTTATATTATAATCCTCGCATTCGTAGCTCGTTTAGTCGAAAGATTACACAAGTGTAAGAATGTTTTCTTAGACTTGACTACCTGGAACTTTGTCTATAAATTATCGTTATTGTTATTACCAGATTTGGCAACTTCTCTCTTTGCCATACTTCTTATTTATGTCGTTTTCACAGACACGATTTCCTTTTTACTCACAAGTAATACACCACAGCACAGTCCCTATCTATCCACAAACTCTAGGGAGGGAAATATCTGGAGGGAGGGAAGTACACATTGCGTACAGACGTTTTCCATAAATATTTACGAAGGTATTCTATGAAGCTGTAGAACTATAATACCAGACTTTGCTTCCACTACAATGCACCGTTCGGTGTAAAGAAGGCCTAGATAACTCAAAAAATATCGAAAAGATCTATTTTTTTGCAAAAGATGGCTTTAATGGTTTTGATCATTTTGACAGACAATATTTCTCTGTTACGCATAAGTGATGCCCCATAGTTATTATCTACACAAAAATTTCAGGGACGGATATATATGAGAGAGTTACACATTTAAGGCAGACGACTCCATGAAAATAAAGCCAGACTTTGGTTTAACTGCGATACACTGATAAGTGTGAGAAGGCCCAAATACCCCAACAAATTGGAAAAAATTACAAAAATTTGTGTTCTCAAAAATTACTCTTAACGATTTTGATTATTTCTACAGACATTTTACTCTTACTCACAAGTGATACCCCATAGTCAGTACTACTCAAAAATTACACGGAGGGAGATATCTGGGTAGGAGGGGGGACAGACTTCATACAGAGGAATTTCTATAAAAGGTGTTTTATCAAGCTTTAGAACGATGGTACAGATTTCGGTTCGACTGTGATGCATCGTTCGGTATAGGAACGCCCAAATGCCCCAAAGTGATACCCCATAGTCAGGATCTACCCAAATATTCCAGAGAGGGTGATACCTGGGCTTACAAATTTCGTTTAGAGGCTGTGCTTACGAGGTATTAAAACTGTAGTTGCGCGAGTTTTATTGATCACAGGAATACTAGTTATTGTTAGTCCAAATATCGCCTCTATTAAAGGAAATTCTTGTAAAGCTAGTCCAAGTTTCTACCGAGTGTTTCACTTTAGGTGCGAACATGGGAACAATGCAGAATTACTTTTATCTTTAATATGGCTATTTTCGCTTCAGATTTCATAGTTGGCCACGTGCTCTGCGTCAATCGCATTTAAAAGGCTTTTCTGTATATTGTTCTCAAATACATTTATTTTCTTCTAAATCAAATTCCATTTATTTATTTCCATTTAGCTTTACTTAACCTCTCCTTATCTTTTACACGAAGCTGTTGAACCTCTTTGCTCTAACCCTCTCTCTTTCGCGTCTTTAATCTTAGCGCTTCTAATATATCTTCGGAATTTCTTTGCATGTGCCTCTTCCCCGGTTATTTGCATTTTTTCTTTTTGCCGCAAGCTGAAGCACGTTTTCTGTTATCTATTTAATGTTGTTATTATTTGCTTCTTGTGTGCCATTTTATTTTCCCCAGCAGCAAGTAGTGTGGAGGTTTTGGATATTAGATATATCCCTCATCCTATTTTCAACATATTATGAATACCTTCATCCTTCATTCTTAGCATTTTTTAAATCAATTCTCAATGTAATTACCTGTAGAATATGATCTGTATCTATGTTACACCCAACATGTTTTGACATTTGTTACTTCATTTCCAAAGCTGTTGTTTAGCAACACATACTATACTGGAATACTCACTATCCATTTTTCGTCGTTTTGGATAAATTTCCATAAATACAAGGGTTAATTACTTCGACACGAAGTGTACGAAGTATTGAAATTCCCTCATATCGAAAACCACTCTGAGTCAAATATCTCTAAAATTTGAGCCAACCGACTAATGAACCCACTATATCAAATCTCCGTCTCGGCGGTGCGGATCTTTTGGTGAAGATCCCAGCCCACTAGATCAATCCCCCGTATTGGGGGGTGCCTAAACGTGCTGTGCGGGGGATGTATGTTCGTATGTGTACACGATTCCGGTCGCCAGGAACCTTCCTGAAGTCTTGAATCGTTTTCATACGATAGGTCCTCCGAAAATGAAGGCAACATCAACTTTTGAGCTATGGTCGTCGGCAAAAAAATTTTTTTTTGTTTTTTTTTTAATAGATAACTGGTTCATAGCATTTCATTGTATTAGCGAAACGGAGTGATGCTGAGTATCGAAGTATCCTTGGAAAGCACGGAAGGGCGCTTTTCTTGGGTGGGGGGTACCGTATATTTTAGTTTGTGAAACCATGTATTGTTGTTGCTAAATCCGCTTCTCGGAAAAAATTGATTAAGCCAGAGCCACTCTCAATTTTCGTTCCTACACCATGTGTTTCAACGATATTTCTCAACTTTGGCATTGTAGCCCCTCATATAGATGTTAATGTCTCGCTATTTTGTTAAACCTCTTAAATACTTTATGTCATTATAGAAATCGCCATTATTCAAAGTTAATATAACATATATAATACATGTGTTCACTGTGGTACGATTCTAGAGGGAAATAATAGTACGTATGTTATAAGGAGCAAAATTTATACTTTATGTGACATGACTGAACGCTTTATCTGCCGAGCTTGCGAGGCAGATAAAGATATTTTTGCTCCGAATAACATATAATATTTTCTCTTCAAACGTTTATAACAAATTATTTACAACGTTGCAAACAAAATTACTTTTCCCGCCAGCGGAGATAATAACTTGTATCTACTAGCAACATGATATTGTTCATTTTCATCATAGATACAAAATATGACTAGGTAGTCATAACTCCCTAGGGAGTTTTCAAATTATTTCTTCCTCTCATGGTAACAATACAACTAGAAAAAATGTCTTAGCAACCATACATTCTGGCAATCATTGATGTTAGCTACAACTTTATATTTTAAATATGAAATATGAAAATAACACTCACGACATTTTAAAATTTCATAGACCGCGGGAGATATTCATGTTCTTTACCTTCAGTTGGCCCTCGGTCTGTAAACATGTCATCCTTAACTGATAAACTGATAAAACATAATCAACTTAACTTAGCAAAGACCAGAATAAGTCAACACTTAGCTGAACGAAGATTAATCTAATAGTGGGGTTCTCGGCTGGAAAATACGCTGTCCGATCTGGTTAACAGAAAAATGAACACCTTCACTTCTTTAAGGCGTGGGTATTCGACGGCGAAAAAATATACCTCTCACAACTGCGGCGCGGCTCAGAGCGCCGCTGTACACGATGGTTGAGGAGTGTTTAACCGGGTGGGGGGGGGGGGGGTGGGGGTATAGAAGTTTCACAAATATTCGACCAAGGGTCGAAAGGAAATTCCACTGTCGAACAATGAGACGAGAAACGGAATATCAGACTTGTAAGCCGTGCCTTGGGAATTATTAAATCCGATAAAGTCGAAATTGTTTGGAAGAGGCATTAATGTTTTCAAAATGGTTGCTACATTACACAGAACTGCAACACTCAAATCCATCGAATTAACTTGTGCCCGCGTAAAATTCAGCGGTCTCCTCAACCCTTTTTCTCTGCATCTTCGCCTAAAGAAACGGTGGCGGCGGCAATATTTAAACTGTTATAACATTATCCTATATATTTTTTCTGTATTTTTGACCCAATATAATGACATTTCTTCTCGTTTTCAATGTCGCAACGATGTATATTTCGCACTAGTTGCAATATGAGATTTCATATTGACACTAGTTCTAATATGAAAATAATTTTGTAGATTTGAATAAATTTATTTACTATAGAAATTGATATGACTCAAAATTATAGAAAAATCTTGTATTCAACACGTTGCAAGAAAATACAATAAACAAAAATAAAGGATAATTTATTGATCGAATACAATACAAACATGAGTTAAACTGCAGAGCATTCGAAACACACAATTTTGTTGTTTTCAAAAATGGAATTTCTATTGTTTCCAACGCTCTGGCTCCATGTGCCGAAGGGATTTGAAATAAAGCATTTTTTATTATATTTATTTTTTATTCCAACTATAGTCCATTGATTGCCGTGTTATTTAGTGAAATTTGGCTTCTAGTTTATAAATAATGTTATATTAATTTATCAGGATAATATCGTCGTGGTTTGTTAGTTAAATATATGTTAATATAAATGGAAAGTATTCAGAGGTAGGGACAACAAGCTACAATATACCATCCCAGTTATTGCAGAGGAGGTATTACGTTTGTGGCATTTTGTTGGAACAAATGCCCTTTGGCTGTTTATTAGCAAACTAATAACTGGAAATGGCTCACTTAAAGGGTAATTCACGGTATAAAAAGCTGTTTAATGCATCAGGCGTCAGTTACGTGACTTAATCCCTTTAAAAGCCGCCATAAACGGATAATTCAAGCTACAAAGCTTATGAAAGTTCTTTTGAACCTGCAGTAAATTCACGTTATTTCATTACATAGCTGCTCCTGTTATAGGCTAAAGTTTCACCGCAATTGCAAATATTAAATTATGGGACGTGTTACACAGTCCTCGGCAGCATCAATAAACTGAAATTAGTTGATTGAAAAGCCATTGTTATGGCAGGTAGACTAACAAAGGCCGTGCTTACATATTTTAGTGTCTGCCTACAGCAAATTGAATTTACAAAGTAGAGAATCAAACACTTCATAATAACATCAACACAATGAGCAGATTAACTTCAATAATGCCACGTTATCCGCCGTACAAAATAAGCAGTTACAAATCCGACTGCAAAACGGAAGATATTTAAATTTCCCCGTTCCCCTTGTTTGCTCTTCACTTTGTCTCTTCGTTTCTGTCGTGTATGTGTCGGACTTAGTCTTAGATTTTGCAAAAGAAATAGAGAAGGTTGGAACTGAAAGTAATTAGTTTTATTTACTTTACCTGTTTATATTAATTTGTGTACTATGGAATTACTTATTCTATTTTATAACAGTTGTGGTTGTACACATTCAGTATCTTAAGTACTACTGTAGAGATAGATAAATCGTAAAAACTATAAAAGGGACTTTAGTTTTCTGTAAGAGCATAAACTTCTTTGCTTAAAAATTATTTTCTTCAATGGACTTATTCCCTATTGTATGATCTTTTCTTTCGCTAAATCTCAATTTGCTGGAATTTAACTTAAAGGGTCAACTGATAATGTTAATGCAGTATGGGAAGCTACCTCCACAGCTTTATCGTCAAATTATTTACAGCGAGTACCTGCTACAAACCTTTTCTCATGAACTAACCTCTTTAAGTGGATTTTTAAAAAAGGCTTTTGAAACTGTTACTCCAAGAAATACCTACTACATGAGATACTGAGCAAATATTTGATTTCTAAAAAATCGCTAGCAGTTGAATGAGTACAATTCATTTGCTTTTTAAACATATTTCATCGCTTAATAATAAAATTAGTGAGAAACCCCGTTTACGATCTGTAACGAGCCTTGAAAGGAGTCCAGTAGCTGAGTGGAATGAGGCTAGGTCGTTGGTTGAAAAACAGAAGGAGGGGGAACTGACTCGTAGTGGTCAAAACAATGGTATACCAGTGATAAAACATCAAGAAATGCAGGTTATAACGGCGTAGATGACGTCAAACAATTACATTGTATACACTTACATACTTGACAACGCCTTTAGTAATTCAGTAGTATAGACAACCTATTACACATATGCATGGACGCTGAATATGTAAATAAAACCTCACTCAAGTGAATCATGAGCTATAGTTTACTCCAAACAAAGCATAATATTGAATTCGAGGCTACACTGTTACAAAAAGAAGCCAGATAAATATTAATTGCACTGTAAAACATTATGGTTTAATAGCTACTGATGTGACAAGTACGAAATTTAGGACTGTTTTGGAAGAGATGCAGTTTATGGCGAGCGGAGCGAGCGAGGCACATAAATAAGGCGATTACAGAAGTTCGCTTTCGAACGAGTTACATACATAATTTTAATTTTTATGCTACGGCTTTGAAAGCGTTTTTTTTATTAAAAAATGACAATTTTAATGGAGGAGGTCATGGTCATACCAAAAAATAGCAGTTTATATTGACTTGGACTAATGGAAATGGTCGTTAGTTTTTGTTGCTATGGTTATTACTGCCGAAAAGTAAAAGATACTAGTACGAAAAAGTGGGTATTTTCGGTCGCTAAATACTGCCGAAATTGATAGCTTTTCGATGCAGTAGAACAAAATAATTATTTATGTTCCAACTGAAAAATCAATTACATTTATATTTCGAATCGCCTGTGATTCGTGTTATACGTTTGGCACTGTCGGTCTATGTCAAATTCGAGGTTAGTAGGTTAGGTTTTCTGTGTTATTTCACACAGACTGACGCAAAACTTAACCTGCAAGTTTCGAATTTGACATAGCTTGACAGTGCTATGTACAATACAGTATTGCGTGACTTATGGTTTTTCTCTCACTAGTGAGTTATTGTTTTTACTTCACTAGTGGGTTATGGGCCACTGTAGAGATCTAAAATCGATTTAGTTATAGTCTAATAACTAGTAGATGTTGGATACAAATTGTAAGTGTAGGTAACATAGGGCAAGAAACTATTGAAAATCAAACATATATTTGCAAATAATTATTATTGTTATAATTGGTTATACGTATTATATATGTACTGTAATTATAAATGTCACACACCAAACCTCCAATATTCTTAGGTTCATTTTCTGTGTAACGTGCGGTTTTCTTCTAAAAGGTAGGACACTTGATACCGACACATTCAGTTTCTTGATTATGCAGAAATTTCTGTTGACGCCTGGAGTGACTCAATGTGAATTCCTGTGAATCCCCTTGTATTGAACTAATAGCAATTGATGTTCTTTAAGGCATAATTGCCACACATTTAACTGATATATTTTACAATTTTAAGAATCTGCTAAGCGAAAGAATTACAAAAGTTTATGTTTTATCAAAAGACACACATTGAAGTGAATTTCAAATTCCTGTTAAGCTGTTTTAGAAACTCCATTTCCAGGTTTGCAGTTTGTTGCAATTTTTGTCTTCTTGTGGGAGTCGCATTTTTCCAATTTTTGTAAATGAAGCCTACTTTTTTCATAGCGAAAGTATCAAACATTAAATCTTTCCCTTTCTTTAAGTGTTCGATTTTGAAGTGTGAAGTATTATGCTGTTCTACAGGTTCAAAAATTTCCGGTAGATATATATCCTAATAAACTAAAGTCGAAGACATTGTTGAACTCGTAGCACGTGTGAAGTGTCGCTCGGGGGGTTATGTGGCAAGAGATAACAAATAATGCACGAATATTACAATGCAATGGCGACAGCGTGAAACGAGAAGCAGCGGGAGAAAACATCAAACTAGATGGTGATTCGATATTCAGCACAAGGCGGGTAGGAACTGGATGAGAACAGCCCAGTAAAGGCACGACTGGAAGATAATGGAGATGACCTACATTTAGGAATGGTCGGCAAAAGGCTGTGGAAGAAGAAGATACAATAATTAAAAACTATTAACATAATTAACTATTACTTGTTTACTTACTTTTTTAATGCATTTCATGGATAATATTCCTACTTACCAAGTTGCCAAAATCAATGTTATTCAGTACATGCTTTCTTATAGCCTTTTTTCGTTTAGGTTCATTTTGACTATCTGCAATATATTCTTCACTATTTCTACATTGGCAACTGTCTCTAGTAAATAACAATGTTATACGATTAGCACGCCACTCATGTTAGTTACATACCTCTCGAACAACTTTTAATGATAGTAGAGCTCTTTCTCAAAATATTTAATTAATTAATGAAGCAATTAACAGCCCCGATTGTTTACGTGAAGTTTTAGCACAACGTACGGCCAACATAAAAAAATTGGGCTCTGCCAATGTAAATACTATATGCAACTGGTATCTGAAGATAGTTACGCCAACTGATAAACACTAAATAAGAAATTTACTGTAAATTTCCTACCTGATAATGCATAAAACTTTGTAAAATGTATATTCACAGAAGATACAAAGACACATTTTTAATGGTTTACTGCAAATTTTTTTATTTTAAATCTATTACTTATTGAAAATCTATGTGGTTGCTTTTCTAAAGTTGGTAAGAGAGATCACTTCTAATTACTACATTAGCGCCCTGATCTTGTGCCTCTCGTGTACCTTGTAAAGATTTAAGGCAAATGTCTGACACGTTAAATTTTTTAATCTACCTTGTATCGTAATTCCTTAAATAGCTTACCTAACTTCAAAATTTGGGGAACTCGACTGACTGCGCTTTAGAAAAGAAGATAACAGTCACTTTATTAAGATAACATGCATAAAATTACATTTAAGCCGAACAGAATTGTAGCTGTGACTGCAAAAAAGAAGGGTGACAAAGCAATTCCTAAGAATTCTACCTGCTTGTGATGACACGTTAACCGATACACAAAATTCGTTTGTAAGGACATTTCACAGAGGAAAATAATATTGATATACTCACGCTGAAGGCGTTACTGCACCTTTAACGGGGATACACCCCAAACCTTATTTCACCACATGCAACTTTTTATTAAAATTGATTGAATTTATGCATGCATAATCCTAGCATAGTAAATATGATATATTTCAAATAGGCGGTAAACCGCACATACAATAAGAACTGGTTTAACTTAGCTGCCTGCAGCGAATTAATCATGCTGGAATTCAGATCGTGAATCACTGGAGATGAGTGGAATTCTAGCCGTGGGCGATAGCTTGGTAATGGGACGGCCGAGTCTTATCACAGGGTTTTCTATTAAACCAAGGGGGTGCGTTGAAAATTGGCTACGGGCAGTCAGCGATGGACTTTTTCCAGTGTTGCTTCTAAGAGATAGGAGGTTTTCCTTAAGTATGTCCATATGAAATTACACGATACTCAACACGAAGCAAGATCGGAATTTGAAATGGGTACGTTCTGCTTCGGGAAGCTAGATATATTCAACAGAGTTTTCCAACATTGGCACGATAAGACTTTCCTAAACAACTACATTCATGAAACGATAATGTTTACCTACGCACAACCTCTAACAGATCGACCCCCCGCGATAGTTTGACGCAAGATGAAGATCGTCGATACCGATTCACTCTAACGCCGGAATTAAAAAGCCAGTAGTGGCGTGAAGTCTCAAACTGACATATCATGGTTTGAAGGTGACGTAATTTAGTGCTGGTCTAAAGGTCAATTTGACTTAGACAACATTTTTCTTGCATTTATTAAAAAGATTCTCAAGACAACTTCTTATTTGTAACCTTACAAGATGCTTAAACAATTGTTCCAATGATTACAACTATTTGGACAGTTTTCTTTTTTATGTTTATATTCGTTTAAGAGATATAATTTAAAATTAATATTTCGTCATACTAAATTGAGGAACTGTGTTGTTCGATATTTTCTTCAGAAAAACCATTGCAATACCGGTTTTGGCAAAAAACGTTTAATGTTTTTAAATTTTATGGCCGCTGGGCGGATTTTTTAAGTTTCTGAATTGTAGCATTAATTATTCTTTAAAAAACGTAAATGGACAACCGAATGTCAATATACCAACTAGCTTAGTCTGTTTAAATTCGACTTCAGCTCTATCAAAATCAACAACAGCAACACTGCGCTTTAAATATTTACATTCTTTGAATGGGGCCATTAGTAAGTCACACGAAACATATATTAGAAGAATGATGTTACAGACCGTTATTTCTGTTATTGAAAAATATGTTATTACATTATTGGTCGGTATTACCCTAAAGCCCGAAGTATCTTTTCAAACAAGTTTGTTGGTAGGTATGCTAATAAACCTAAACTTATATCGGTTGGCGATTTACGTGACGTAGCATGAGTGCGGTGCGAAGAGAGGGAAATAGCATGGAAAATCGTATATATGCAGATTCCTGCTTGCCGCTTGAATTGATAGGACTGATAGTGGTATCAATCGAAAGAGTAAAAATGTGCTTCATTTGATGCTACTTTACTTGAATTTGTTGCTTGTTTAAGATAGAAAATATACGGTACCCCCCACCTAAGAAAAGCGCCCTTTCGTGCTTTCCAAGAATACTTCGACACTCAGCATCACTCCGTTTCGCTAATAGAATGAAATATTATGAACAAATTATTTATCAAAAAAAAAAACAAACCCAATAATTTTTTTTTGCCGACGACCATACCTCAAAAGTTGATGTTGCCTTCATTTTCGGAGGACCTATCGTATGAAAACCATCCAAGACTGCAGGAAGGTTCCTGGCGACCGGAATCGTGTACACATACGAACATACATACCCCGCACAGCACGTTTAGGCACCCCCCAATACGACGGAGGGATCTAGTGGGCTACGGTCTTCACCAAAAGATCCGCACAGCCGAGACGGAGATTTGGTATAGTGGGTTCATTAGTCGGTTGGCACGAATTTTAGAGATATTTGACTCAGAGTGGTTTTCTATATGAGGGAATTTCAATACTTCGTAAAGTCTACACATTACCCTTTTGCCGTGACGTCAGAAATAACAAAACAGAGCGTTAAAAACGTACGTCTTGTATTAGAATGAAGTTTAAAAAAATCGTGTTTAGATCATAGATAGTTGACATCAGAATTTGACATATATGTCATCCACATTGTCAAAGCGGCGGTAAGTTGGCACCATTGCTATTTCTTACTAAGTACCTAAAACTTAGTTTATCGTGTTAGTGTCACTTGCCAGCTCTTAGCTGTCAAACATTTTAGATTTCAAATTAATTAGTGTCAATTTATTTAGAAAGGTTTCTTGTAATGGAATATATTGAAGTTCAGGTGCACAAAACTTACAATGGAGCTTACTGGATTGTCTTTAATTGACCAACTGTTTTGATTTAAACAAATATTTAAACGATAACGTTACTTTCCTTCGTTAACATTTTAGTAATTTAATTACATTTCAGTCTGCAAACCACGTTATTTTAGAAGTACAGTCAAGAATTTAAAAAAAATGAGACTCTCAGCGCGGAAGTCAAGTAAATGGATTATAGGTTCAAACGTTTCAAATCTGTCACTGTTTGGTCGAATTGTTTAAATACAATTGTTAAATTCCAACTTTTATTTTAAAGAATTAACAATTATACAGGATTATTTATAAATAAAGATATCAACCAAGAATGTAAAAATAAAGAAACGGGGGCAAGAACTAGTTACTTAAGTCACTGGAAGAGTCAAACTCTACTTCGTCTGATGAATCGTCTTCATTGATATTGATAATAATAGGATCAATATTAGAAGCGTCGCAAACTTTCATGGTATCCCATGCTTCTTTAATTATTTTTTCAACGTGATTGACGTAGTTCCTCCAGTGGTCAATAGTAACATCAGCCAGTACTTGATTCCAAATGCGAAGAATTTCTTCTGGTTTCGAGTTTGTTAAAGTTATTAAATGATCGTATTTGCGCTTGCATTCCGACCAAACCATTTCTATAGCATTGTAATGGCAATGGTACGGCGGAATTCTCAAAATTGTATGTCCGTATGGCTTTACGTATTCATCCAAATAATAGGTTTTAGTGTTTGGTTTCTTACATGAAACAATAGACCAAAGTTCGTCTTTCATTGCATGTTCAGGATAATCGATGTTATTAGTTTTTAACCAGTCAATCAATCTCAGTTTAGTCCAAGATTTGTTTGGCATTTCTTCCAATTGTCCACAGTGGTAACTTGCGTTATCCATTATAATCAAAGAGTTTTGTTTTAAATTTGGAATTAGTTGTGTTCGAAACCATTTCTCAAAATTTTGCCTGTTCATATTTGAATGATAATCCCCAGTTTTTAACCCACTTTTAAAAACCAACGAAGCGTTTTCGACAAAACCATCCATACCTCCAGCATGCAAGATAATATATCTGCACCCTTCGCCACTCTTGGAAGAGCATGTAGCTAAAGTTCCATCTTGCCAGCTGTTTCTAAACGAACCCTTGCTAAAAATCCATGTTTCGTCAAGAAAAATGGGTTGTAATGGATGCTCAGATTCTTGATTTTTTGTAAATTCTCTGAGAAATTTTAAACGTTTTAATTGTATGTTAGGTAACTCCATTAAATAACTCCTGTTACTTTCCCTTCTCCATCTAAAACCGATGCTTCTACACCATGTTCTAAGAGAATTTATGCAGTAAGGAAAATCAATTTCATTCTTTAATTGTTGATGCAGTGTGGTCATTGTAACATATTCTTTCTTTTCATACATTCTATAGATCGTTTCTCGAATTGAGTTTTTCATAAACTCAGTAATTTTGGTTTTTCTTGTGCTTATTTTTTGTGACATGTTTTCAAAATACGTTTTATCCGTTTGAATCCCTTTTTTCTTAATATTGGAAATAGTCCTTTCACTCACTTTTAATGCCAGGGATGCTCTAAGTAGCACATTACTCGCTCCAAGACGTTCTTGGCCCATTTCTGTTCTACGTTTCTCCTCTTCAAAGAAGTCTCTGACGTTTGAAATAAGAATTTGGGATTGCTCGTTATAGCGCGGCATTTTTAACGATTTTGGACAAATGTCACATTGACAGCAAACAATAAGGTATATTTAACGCCGACCTGACGAAAAATTGAAAATTTTTTGTTTCGTCCAGTTCCTTGTAGTTAAATAAAGACAGAAAATTATTACGTCACAGCAAAAGGGTAATGTGTAGACTTTACACTTCGTGTCGAAGTAATAGCTTAAAAATTGTAATAAATATTTTTCATTTTCTTCACAAAAAACAGACCAGCCATGTTCAAATTCGTTTATGCCAAAACGTTATTTTCTGTCAGTTGTCAATTCACGTATTTAACTGATTACTATGAATAATAATGTTCAATATTCTAAAGAATAGTTTTGTACGTTTATTGTGAACAGACTCCACGTTAGCAAGAATAAGGGCAATCATAGCATTAGCCTGTTCATTTTCTATGTGATTCTAGTGAGCTATGGATTTTGTATATTTTTAAAGTGTACCAATACGTTTGTTAAACAAATGCCAATCAAATGTCATTTATAAACGTCAACTTTACTATTCTTAGAACATCAATAGTGGCGTGTTCTTTAACTTATATTACATGTTGACATCCGAGTCTACTATATACATACCATACGTGATAAAATAAACGTTCTTAGTGTAGATGTATATTGAGATCTATTTAATTAGCGCCTCAGAAATGGTTCTACTCGGCCTATTTAGCGTAATAAATTAAAAACTGTAAATCATAATGGAAGTTAAACGCGAATATTTAGTGTATATTACTTAAATTACGAATAGTAACAAATGAACTTGATTATGTTCTTAATGTTAACTATTATTGTTTAATCATCCCATAAAATTAACACAAACGTTGCTTTAAGAAACATTTTACAAAATTCTAAAAAAAGATAGCCTAGGCAAAAGACGAAGATCTAAATTTTCAAAATTTTCATTTAAAAAACTAAGTGGGCTATATCAAATCTCTATTTAAAATGTTACCAACAGTAAATTGCGACACTCAACCGACATCTCCTTGCCCGATATAAATTAATGTGATCGTCATATGCATATACCGAAAAAAGTGCATTCCTAATATCTTAATGTAAATTGACCAAACATGTCTAGATCAATAAAATGTGTGTCCATATTTGCGTACATATATAAAATGTGCAAATTGAAATGTATTGTAATAGTAGCCTCACTTAAAAATATAATAATAGTAGGGTTTTAAATAAAATATAAAATTTATAATTATGGCAAGGGTTACTACACTTTATGAATTGTATGGTTTCGATCAAGAACTGCCTGTCAAATGCAGGCCAAATTAAAAGAATGTAATAATAATTACCAAAAATAAATGGTCTTTCTCTATTCTACTTAGTTGCAATGAATTAGAGCTTAGCTCCGGTGAACGTGAAACAATTCTTAACTCAGGGGGTCGGTTCATAAAATAAGTAGAAAACTTTGTATGGCAAATAATTCCTTCTATGACAATTACGCTCAATTATAGGGCAAAAGCATCATTCCCAACTGACATTTAAATAACCTCTAAATTTAGTGCATCCATAAATGATCCGTCAGTGCCAAAACATCGTAACATTAAACTTTCAAATACCAAAATGGCAAGAATGCATCAGGTAAATACGATTAATTGTGACTTAGCAACGGCTAACCTCGTTTTGTTTCGGGATGACGTCAAAACCCACGCTCAGATGTGCCTTTGTCCTATTTTCGGCAAAAACTGCAAATTTCGCGTCAACTCGCACTTTCTAGGGACACTATCTAAATTATTCGAAGCTGGATGGACCTGGGATTCTGGAAACACGTTGAACTTCCCGGAAAAGGTCTATTCTTGACGAACCCCAGTACTACGAGGCTACACGAACTCCTTGCTGTGAAATTTTACCTTTTTGAGGAGGTGTCCCGCTGTTGGTTGGCACACTGGAAAGACGCCACAGCAAATACTCGCTTGGAAATGGGTTGTTGGTCTTAATTCTTTTACCCACGGGCTGCTAAAGCTTTCCTCTGCACATAGCACCAAAAATATCTGCCGTTCGATGTCTAGAACTGCCTCAAAGTCGTCACCGAAGTTGGCTTGCACTCACCGTCGCACCAGGTGGAAACTTGCTGTTTGCTGGGTTATAAACTTTAATACATAACGCTCATACAATTTCTGTACTTAACAAATGATTCTGTATCATTTTATTCACATTATGTATGACGTTACTAAGCTCAAATCCGTCAGTTACAAATTAAATTGCATTGGCCCTTCCGAACATTTATCATATCTAAAACGCTGAACGCAACCCCTCTGAAACCTGCCTTATTTCATGCTAACTTTTATCCCTCAAATTATTAGTTACTGCTGCTCACATCAAGAGCACTTGTTAATGTAAAATACTGATTATTTTGCAACAAATAAAATATTCAATTCTGTGCTCATGTTGACCTTATCCATTCTGTTACTTAGCCAATCAGAATTGCTGTGGGCAGTAAACCATAACAGTATATCTCCAGACTCCAACTTACTCTATATATGACTTGTGAAGAAACGGAAGCACTTTGAACTCACACAGTTTCGACTAAAAGGAAATTCCACATATAATACCAGCACAGCATTGGCATTGACAGAATTACATGCATATTTCAGCGTACCCATAAGTTTATTTCTGTGAAAAACCATTTGTTTCCAACCATTAAGAAATTTATGAAAATAATATTCTAGCCAGACAAATATTTAGCGCTTCCTTTATGAGGCTGCGGATTTGAAATGTGATAAATGTGTAGACGTTTTTCTATGCTCTATACCTATACAAGATAGCCATTTGATAAATTGCTTAATGCCACAGAATTTTTCATATACGTCAACGGCTAACAGTAAGACAATTTATTTGCGTCCACAAATTTTTGTAAATAACGTCTCTCAAGATCGCTGTCTTGTATGAATTACAGCCACTCATAGGAGATAGAAATATTGGATTTGTATATTTTGCTGATTAGCGCACAGCGCCAGTCTGCCAATGTTGACACTAGCAGGAAATTTCCTGCAAAAATTCGAAACTAATTCGAAAACGAAAAAGTTCCAACGGCTTCCCTGTACCGTTTCAGTGGCAACGATTTATCTTAGGAGCGTTTTCAATTACCGTGAAATCGGGGACCCGAGAATCAAAAAATGCGAATGCGAAATAGACTGCTTTACCCGATGGGATTAGTGATTTCACAGGGGACCATTCAACTTCGGTTATTTAGACGAGGATTCACCGAAACTTCAGGAAATAAATTAGGTGATGTGTCCTAATGGTGTAAGTGCTAATGCTTTTGTAGCCGCATCAATTCTTTCGTTTTGCAAAAATATATTTGTTTCTAAAACCGTTTTTGCTAAATACATTAAAATGCGTAGAAATAACTACTTGCAATTTGTAAAAGTATGTTATTATGACGTAAGCACTGTTGTTGATTTATTTAGCTTCGGTAACAGAAATTACAAAAACCGTATTATTATTTCTTGTGCGTTACCTACATATAATTTTTTCTTCAAAAATTTAAAACAAGTACTACCTACATGTTAAACGTTTCGCAGAGGATGTATGTAAGCAACTAATAAATAAGACATTATTCAGCGTAGTTCGAGATCTCCCACCCAGATTTCGAACGGTTTAAGTAGGTACTGTTAGCCTTCCTTAACTGTGTAACAAATATCTTTATTTATTAACATATATCGGGTGACCATGATATCAGGGCCATGTCTCTATCTCCTTTACTTATCAACGGATTTTTAAAGCTTGTTACAAGTATAGTAAACATAATAACGGATTGAGAGATAGATATAATCAAAATAGCCGACTTCCGGTTTCACCGGAAATGTCATTAACTTTGATTTTTTAAATAGGTTGTTCTGTATATTTTATGTTTTTCAGAATCTACGACTCAAATTACATACGACAGTGGTGCTAAATTTGCTTAGGTATTTCTGAAAAATATTTTAAAAATTTATTAACTCAAAATTTACCCGTTTTATATAAAGATAAAGTGGTGCATTATGCATATCGTTAGATTGGCAATTAAATTTTTTATCTAATGGCACGATGGCCCTTGGTAGGTGGCATTTAAAGAAATTGACTTTTTCCCGAAAAACACGTTTAGCAAATTTTATTCCTTTATGAAAGATTTGTTATTGATCAAATCAATAAAATATGTATTATTATGGGTTACTAGAGTCATTTGAATACATTTTCTCCAATCAA
This sequence comes from Agriotes lineatus, assembly GCA_940337035.1. Classification (NCBI taxonomy): domain Eukaryota; kingdom Metazoa; phylum Arthropoda; class Insecta; order Coleoptera; family Elateridae; genus Agriotes; species Agriotes lineatus. Next base: position 32,536 of record CALNHX010002584.1, on the reverse strand, counting down.
GGCCTTCTATGATACAAAATGAAATTTGAAAAAAAAAATTTTTGTTTAAAAAAATGAAAATTTGGCAAGAGTATCGTATGTAATTTCACCCGTATATTCCAAAAAACCTAAAACGGTGAAACTGGAAGTTGGCCATTTCAACTATATCTATCGGCCAATCACAAATTATGTCTAGTATCCACATATCAAATTCCACCCAAATCGATTCATTGTCTTATTGTCACCCGGTATATATATTTACCATTTTCAGGATATTAAGCCTTTGTTTATATATACAAAAGTAGGCTGGTAACTAGGTCATAACTTATTTGTAGGGTAAAGGAATATTACCGTAAATGGCAACCATAACCATACAGCAATCGATAAACTATTGAATAAATCACGGATGTTATAAATCATAACCGCCTTAGAAGTCTTAAAATCATCGCTCTACGAGCTCGGATTTCAAAACATCTGCGGCAGTTATGATACTCTTAATTCCTAGATATGTTGATAGCTATAACATATCTAGGAATGTTATGAGTATCATAATTTCGGCAGATGTTGTTTTGAAATCCGAGCTTGTAGAGCGATGATTTTCAAACATCTAAGGCTGTTTTGATTCTTAACATCCGTGATTTGTTCAATAGTTTATCGGTTGCAGTATGGTAATGGTTGCCTTAATTATATTATATTTTTATTTTATCAAATTAAAATTTTATCAAATTAAATATTTATATTTAGAATATCAATAATTCTTATTTGTGCTAGCTCCTAAACATCAGGGGTGTATTTCTTTATCTAGACTGCTTATTTCGGAAATTTGGTGTTCTAATTTTAAATATCATTCCCATAAGTCAAATTAATTTATGTCAAGTATATGTCAAACAGATTTAAAATTTAAATGATAAATACCAGATCGTTTTACTAGTACATAACAATATTAAAAACAGTAAGTAATTCTTTAATTACTAATTCACCTTTTTAGTCTTTATTTCCTTGTCTACTAATTATATTACTACTCAAGATCGCGCACCTTTCACTTATTTTCAACAATGTTCTGGATGTCAACCAACCTGCTCCTCTTCGACTACTGATCCAACCTCTCAAGCACCTTGCCGCAATAAAGACCCCACTGGCAGACAAGAAGTCCCAACTATCCAGAATCAGCAACTCAAACCTTCCCCACAGTATGCAACCAAACAGACCAAATCTGCAGCTATATACTTCTAATACTGCATCTTCCAACTTTCTGGAACGTGCCTCCTTAACTAATAATCCTCTTCTGGAACACTCCCTTAGCACCAAATAGCCCGACACAATCCAGTTCGATTAATATATGATGTCAAATGTAATTCTCCAATAAACTTGACTTAGTATTTTTGACTTATGGGAATGATATTTAAAATTAGAACATCCAATTTCAGGAACTAGTACAAATAATAATTATTGATATTCTAAACGTAAATAGGGCAATTCTAATTTGATAAAATAAAAATATAATTCATACACAGATTAATATCACTATACCTGAAGGTATTTAACATATTTAAGGCTCATTGTGATGGTTATTGACAAACCAGTTAATATTTATGTCGCAAACATCGTGGGGCTTGAGTAAGACCTATTAGGGTCACAACCATAAATAAAAACATTATTTATGGTAGTCTAAACGTGAGGTTAGTAAAAATTAACTTGAGTAGGAATTATTAGAAGAGTACACTGTAAAGAAACTTGATACTATTTGTTAAATTTAATAATTCAATTTAAAAATACAATTATACAAGACAAGCATTACTAATTTAATAAAAGTGGTATGAAGGTTAATTGTCAGTAATTGTAGAACAAAGTAAATAGATTTATATTTTAATAAAAGGTCCAAATAAAAGTAAATACTTCTGAGAAGCTAACGCAATAAAATAAGAAAGATGCTGAGGAAAGAGAAAGAAGATTGCAGGCTATACAAAACACGGTAGAGAAGCTGCAAGAGCAGACATAAAATGCAGAGAAACTAGCACAAGAAAGTAAGAAGAATATGGAAAAATCGTTGAACCAGTTAAGAGAAGATTTTAATAAAGTTCAAATGGAAATTAAGCAGGAGATACAATTACAAATAGAAAAGATTAATATCATATTGGATAATTATAAAGAGTAGATTAAGAATGAAGAGAAAAGGGAAAGGCTCATTGTGATGGTTATTGACGAACCAGTTAAATATATAATTTTTTCTTCGAACGCCAGTTGTTTATTCAAATTTTTTAAAGTTTTGCTTTAGGACTTTATTAGATGTGTATCGAGTAACTTTAGATTTTTGTGATGACATTTTGTTAAATTTCCAAGTCGACATAGCGTCTAAGCTTTGGTGTGGTATCCATGGTGACATAAATACAAATGCGGAGGTAAAACATATTGGCTCCCTCGGGAGTTAATAAAAATTGACTCCCGCTGGTTGGAAATTGACAGTTTTGTTTCCTAAAACTAGGGCGCAAAAGCCAACTTTCTATACAGTGAGCAGAAACACAAATTTATCTATTTTGGTGTTTTAATGGAACTATTAAAACACTGAAAAGAGTGCTTTAGCAGGGTTTATTAAAGTACTGTTTTTGCATTGTTCTTGCCTAATAACAAAAAGGCCTTCTTTATTGCAGGCAACCGACACACTGTCACAAATTATGTTTTATGGGAAGTAGATAAAATCGTGTTTTTAGGCACTTGACGCGATGTCAAACTCGACCTTCAGCCTCGTTTAACAAAACACCTCGCATGCTTGAAACACTTCAGTTATGCAGCTTGTATCATATATAACTATTTAAACTTTTTTACAAAAAAGAACAAAACCATAAACTAAATAATTATTCTCAGAATGTATTTCAGATACTTAACGAATATCAAGTATAACTCAATAACGAAAACGAAGAAGGCATAAAATAGCATTATTAGGTCTTTTATTTGAAACAAGCACACGTAGGTACCCACAGAATGTTCTAAACATAATTATATACTGACTGCAAGAAACACAATTGTAAAATGAGTTTTGATATTTATGGCGATATTTAATGAGACATGTTAAAAATAATAATCTTCAAGACTGCAGAAAATATGGGTAAAACTTACCCTGAAGGCTAACAAAGTACCTAACAAAAAATCGCAAGACAAATAAATAATATGGTGGGGTCCAGCTAAAATTCGTTCTCTTACAGGATTGGTACGGTAGGGTATAGCGTATACACATTTATTCTAATCGATAAAATAACCACAACTGCCGCACTAGTACTAACCGTCTGAGGTATTTCATTAGAGATAGGATTTACTCGAAGATACACTGTGTCTAGCGAAGATGTTAGTGTTAGACGTTCCGATATGTTACTTTAAAATTGATTGGGGCGTATTATACCCTACCGTACCTCCGCCGGATTACAGGTATGTTGGTTGTCGATTAAAATCAGTTGCATTAACTGATAAAGAGATAAACAAGTGCTTTTCAATGTATTTTTCTAAAAACTACAAACACAATCTGCGTCATGGTTCAAACACATTATTTTTGAGCATTGTAACAGATATATTTACAAGATACTTTTCTTTATATTTTCCCTCGTCTAAAAGACGAAGGAAGTATTGTAATCTCACAACAAGCACCGAGATTTCTTCAGATCTTCACGTTTCAGTGTTTGTAGATGACGAAAAACAGGTTTTCTTATTTTCGTCTGTCTTTCTGCGTGTTAGCGGAGCAACTCAAAAACTATTTGCTGGAGGAAGGCGATATTTTGCATGCAAATTATATCTCTACCTAATTTTTGAGAAATATTTACAGAGTGAGAACCTTAAAAATATTTTTGTTTCTTTCTGCTTTTCCTGAGAAATGGATAAAAGTAATGGTTTGCACATAGCCCAGACTTTAAAATTGGCGAAAATGAGACCTAACAGAAATAGGATAAACATCACAAATGGCAAAGTATGGTGTCTTTATAACGCAGCAGAAACTCATACAATTCGAGCACGGTCATTATTCAAGCGGTAGACCCGAGCGACGAACTATAAATTGGGCTCGAAATATTCGTCTCGGAGCGCGGACATCAGATCCCAGTGGAATACATTTTTTGCAAATTAATGTAATTTGAGCGAAGGGAATTCCTTGTAAACATCTTTACAGATTTTCCAATAAGAGTTTATGTAATTAGCACTCTTTCATTATTTTACATATTAGTTTGTTTTAAATACAGTTTGTGCATCACCGCAATAAGAATGAAAGCTATTGTAGCAGAAATTTACTGCTCAATACTGTATAACAAAAACAATAGCAATAGTTTTTTTATATAACTTTGCTTTTCTGTACTTCCTCCACTCAGAAACGAAAAGGCAAAATGTAGAGCAACGGAGAAACATAAAATAATCAAAATTTCCTTGTTTTCCAGTTTTTACATTGATTTTAGGTTTAAATATTTAAAGTGCCTAAACATGAAAATCTGGTCAAATGTAAGGATCTTAGACCAGTAGGTTTACTTCGAACTTTTTCGAAGATACAAACCAGAACTTATTGCAATTTAAGAATAGATCAGGTCACAGCTGTATTTCAGCTGTTCTGAAGCTAACGGATGAGTTTTAGTAGTTTCTGATCTAAGATATATTACTTAGCTGATCTTTCTGTAACTACAGTAAGATTTTAAATACTGTAGCCCATGAGACTCGAATAGCATATAAAAATCTTGCTCTCGGAACAGATGCAAAAAAATTAATTTGAAATTACTTATAAAACATGAAGCAAAGTGTTAAATTTAGCTCTTAACTATCTACCCAATTGTCTGTACGCAGCGGAGTACCACAAGGGTCTGTATAAGGGCCATTTTTATGTTTTAGAATAATAAGATTTTTAAATATTTGTTTATATGTCTTTAATATTAAACGCCATGGAATATTTTTCACTTTAATTTGATACTATTTCCATTTGTGTGTAAGCAGGAACCGCCTAACCATGATAAGTAATGTAAACTATCTATATTCAAAGCTATGACTGACCACCCGGTATATACTTCACTACAAATTAGTATACATGTGTACACCGAAGATACGTAATTATATCTCTCACTTGATCCTGGAAAATGGCAGAAGGCAGTAATAGTATTTATCTACTCCAGTGGGATAAGTAACGCATTACGTCACTCATTTGACACTATTTCAGTTAGGTAATGAAGCTCATTACACCACTCAGTTATGTAATGGTTTCATTACGCATCTGAGTTGTGTAATGACTTCATTACGTAACTGAAATAGTGTCAAATGAATGACATAATGACATTTGACTACTAAAATATTTTTGAAAATGACAGATCTGACATTTCTCTTAATAGACTTTTCTCAATTTTAGGCAGTTGTAGATAAAATTTTGTACAATACATGTGTGATAATGCATCATTAATATACTTGTGTGCTTACATAACTCGTGCTACGCACTCGTTTGTAACTTACACATACGTATATTAATGATACTGTTATCTCACTTGTATAGTAAATAACTATTAACATTATTAGCTTGGTAAGAGGGTGGCGAATAGAAGGATATGACTGGCGAGCCGCAGACGAGCTAGTCACCTTTTTAGCCAGTAAAACCTGTTGCTTTACGTGTATTGTTGAATATTTTATTTGTTCCTTACTTATAAATAACTAGAAATTTGCCATTTATTCAAAATGTCAAACTGACAAGCAACTAAATTCGTCAATATGACACATACTAAGGAAGACAACTCTGACTTTGCACGTTATCATTTACCTATGAACACGCTTGTAAAAGTGACAGTTGACTTGTAAAGATTTTACAAGTCAGTAACTTGTTAAAATAAGCTTTCTTAATTAATACAGTGACTTGATAAATTGATGTTTACAAGTGAGGAACAAATAAAGTTAATTACTTAACCTTGCAAAGTCAGTTATACTTTATTTGATAATAGAAGCAATTGTAAATGTGTTACTCGGTATTTACAGCTGTTATATGAAACGTGCATTTGTATTTCTACCTCATTCACTCTAGGCTAAAGTATTGTCTAAATATTTGTTTTTTGTTTTACATTACTCACATTTTATGATTTAATAGCTTTCAAACTAATAGCTGTCGGAATTCACTGCGAGTTTCTATAGTGCCATAAAGGTGTAACAACTCTGTGTTGCCATGTAATTCTAAAACATCCATGGACATCTGATGGGAATTTATAGAAGACGTAAGCTAAAGGTCAGAGGAGCGAATAAAGTCAGATGAGACTCATATAGAACAAATACAACCCCAGTGTAGAAGGGACCAAAATAGCTATTTGAATAATAAGTGCGTTACTCTGAATTCACGGCCGGTTACCAAGCCAAAACTCCACACAGCTAGCTTCAGTGGGATACGGGCGAGGTTTTACTCTGAAAGCGAATGGTTTTTGCCTAAAAGTCAATTTTGTAGAGACATAGAAGGTATTTATTAATAATTTGTCACACATTCTCGACTAAAGATGTGGTTGGTGCTTTCCAACTCAGAAAAACGGATAAGGTGTCGAAATAAAGTTGAAATCTGGATATCTACAACTTACCTTGCCTCCGCCTGCTGGTGCTTATTTTTACTCCACACATATGTACTGAGTACATATAAACACAATGCTACAATTGCAACTATATTTTAGTAAACAATAATAAAGCTGCAATAATCAGTGGAAAGCTGGATCGTTATCAATATATTGCTACATATAAGCGGGAAAAACTATCTTAACGGTGACGTAACGGGTTAGATTACGTGATGTATAGGTTTTAAAGCCTACTCTTACTGGGAGAAGTCCAAAAATGGTGTCCAAGAGGCAAATATTCACGTAAGCATACACAAAACAGTAACCGTTTCAATTTGAATTCATATTACATGTGTAGTGTGTACATAATACATTTTATGTACGACCACTATTAAAAGTAGGCCTTTTCGCACTAGCTTGTTTCACTATAAAAGTGACGCTTTATAGTTTAGCTTGGTTAAAGAAATCAGCTGTTTACTTTAAGCGCATCTGTGGTGTAAAGTGAAATGAGGTTATAAAACTACAATTTCGAACTGGAAGTGAAGTTGTAAAGTTATTCTAGTTACTTCTTGCGTTACAGGTAAAGTGTTTTTGAAATAATTAAAGCGTTTTGTAATGAATACAGTCAGATGTGGAGTATTAATAATTACCTTTCGTAACTAACCTTGACAGTACTGACTTCGCAAACATTCGCCAAAGCGCCAAGGCCTACTGTTTATTATGACAAGTGTCGTAGATTCAAACTTTTGTTAAATCGATATTTATGGATTAATAACAGTAAAATTAAGGTCGTAGATAAAATATTGTATGCAACGCGTGCTAAAAGTCAACTTTTAGCACTTGTTGCATAAATAGATATCATTAAAAATAATGAAAGTAGTACTTAAAAAAAGTGATGTTCATGATACCCACTCACAGCTTTAACTTTGTTTATTTGTTATTTTTGTTACTTTGGATTGTGTGATTGTTGTATACAGTATGTGGACCAAGAAACATTTTTGATTATTAACTAATTAATAGTAAATACAAAGCAGTATAAATGTTAAACCTGCAATGGTTGAAGGATATGTGTGTTTAACTCCTCCGTTGAAACGTTAAAACGGAAAACTACGTCTCGTAAGCATTACTATTTTGATAAATAATTTGTTTTTATAGTTAACTCAATATGCATGAAACCCGAAAATACCGCAGTCGTGGTTACGAACGATCAGTATTTGCCTAAAACACGAATCTGGTCTGCAGCTCGTGCTGTTACCGGGCTAAAAATGAACCTAAAGCCATTCACTAGGAAAGCCAATTTGTTTACACAAATATATTGACTTTAAAACCAATATAAAAGCAATAAAGAGACAAAAGAAAATGGGATTTAACCTTAGAATGATTGGCCATTCCTAAACACAAATCTACAATTAGAATGGACACTCTACAAGCACTACATTTAAACATACATAAAACATTATTAGCATAGAACGTCAAAATAACTGTATTTAAAAGGGGCACTATTAAAGTGTATCAAAACCCGGCGAGCTCACCCCCGGATTGCTCACCTAAAACTCTAACGGCGTGACGTGTGGAGTTTTACCACAGTAGATGGAGGACACTTCCTGGCCACTACTTTAGTGCCACGATGACGGCTGACGTCACGCTATTACTAATAGACGTCACGAAATTACGCGGCTGTCTTGCAAGTTGTGTACTCACCTTGTACATGATTTACATGGCGTCTGCTGGACACTCATATGCTGCTTGCTGCATGCAAACTTTAAATACTGTAGGGCTTGTCCAACTACTTCTAATTTAACTTGTAACACTGTGAGCCGCTTACAGATATGCTTGACGTTTGGAAAGACGTTTCTAGGAACAGACACGTGTAACACAAAAGTAAACCAGACTTAAATGTTAGAAGAAATATAGCTGACAATAAAAATACTTAAAATCTCAACATCTCCGGATATTAATGGAATTTCTACTGCATTACTGAAAACTATGCTTCCAGCTCCAGATCCCGTTAAGATAATTCACTAACTTTGTAAAAAATAAAGGGGAACGTGAATGACAGGAAGATTGTTAGTTAAATAATTCTCCCTCTTCCCAGAGAAATGTTCAACAACTGTGAGATAATTTCTTAAATTATATACATATACAGGATTGATGTTACACGAGGTGCGATGGACTAAGCATTTTTGAATTTTATTTGAAGATTGTGGGATTAAGCCCTGCTTAGTTTGAAGAGAATTTTAAGAATATTTTCAGTTTTTGAAAGACTAGTCGACCTTGACAGTGAAACGAAAACTATTTTCTTTTCAGGTAAACTACCCTTTTTGTTCATGATAACACTTTTACCAAGAAAAGTTGTTCAGAATGAAAAATTATGGCCTTATACAAAATTTCAGGAAGATTTACCCCTAAACCGTCATTTTTAATAAATACAATTTATTTGAAATCGGCATTAAAGTACCTCGAAATAGTCATTAAAATACGAGAAATCGGCAGTAAAGTAATCCATTGTCTTACGACTTTTTTGTAGGTGGCGAGGCGACAGATAAAAGTTAACCGACGTTAACATAACCTACAAATGTTGATCAAAATGTTGTAATTTCACGATTTCTCGATTTCAAATAAAACATAATGTACTCCTCGACACTGAAGTTCCTTTTTATCCCTCATCTGGTTTATTTGCCTTGGCCCTACGTGCCTCGGCAACGAAATCCACATTCGTGATAAAAATCTAAGCTTCAGTGCCTTGTATACAAACTACTATTATTTGAAATCGGTATTAAAGTACCTCGAAATCGTCATTAAAGTACGAGAAAACGGCAGCATAGTAATCCATTGTTTTACGATTTTTTTGTAGGGGGCGAGGCGACAGATAAACGTCAACCGACGTTAACATAACTTACAAATGTTGGTTAAAATGTTATAATTTCATGATTTCTCGATTTCAAATAAAACGTAATGCACTCCTAGGCACTGAAGTTCCTTTTTATCCCTCATGTGGTTTTGCTTAATTTTAAAAATGACGGTTTAATCTAAGTAGGTAGATCATCCTGAAATACTGTATAGAGTTATAATTTTTCATTCTGAGAACTTTTCTTGGTAAAATTTTGCCGTATCATCAAAAGGGTAGTTTGCTTGAAAATAAAATAGTTTTCGTTTCGATGTCAGGACCGACTTGTTTTTCAAAAACTGAAAATATCTTAAAATAAAATTAAAAATTGTTTAGTCCATCGCACCTAACATCAATTCTGGGACACACTGTATAAGCAGAATCATATTATACATCATCCAATCAAGACTGAATTCATTTATAAACCCAAAAATATCCCCTCAGCTGGCTGGCTTCGAAAATAATCGTGGCACCGGCGAACAAATACTGAATCTTCGTAACCCATTGAAAGAGCTTGTGAATATTGCAACTCTATGATGTTATGCTTTGTCGACTTCAAAAAGATGTTTGACAGTATTAAGTGGAAAAAGTTATAAAACGTATTGCAGACGTTGGGAATTCAAAAACACTTAGTCAAACTGCATTAATTAGACAAATGTCCCATACGAAAAGGGGTGCATCAGGGTTACGTGCTGTAGCTACAGTTTAATAATATCTATAGCAAAGATGTTACGGGGTTAATGCTTGGAGACTGAAATGGTGGAGTATCTATAGGTGGCAATAGGTTCTCGAACTTGCAATTTGGTGATGATCCTCCTTTTTATCTCTGAAAAAGTTGGAGAACTGGAGGAGCTAATACTACGGCTGTAGACTGTTGGACAAAAGTACAGACTGAAAATAAATTATGGCAAATATAAAGTAATGGTCATTTGCCATCACCTCATATAGTTAACTGTGAGGTAGTGGAACAGCTCGTCTATTTAAGCTCTCCAATCCATGAAAGTGGAAGTTCTGAATTTGACTTCGAAGCTGAATACAGCCGATCAGCTATGAATTCCATCACTAAATCTCCTAAAACTGAGTATACGCATTGGTCTTTTTTGTCTTTGATCGATAGAAGATTGGTTGGTTCAGAATGTTACGTCTACCATACAGTTTAATCTAGGGGCCTGGAGTAACAATCACACACAGATTTTATTCAAACCATGAATAATATTAGAATGCCAGAAAGAATGTTTAAAAAGTATTTACATGTTACTAAATGATCTCAGAAGTAACTAAGTGATCATTTCCGATGCCACCGATCTAATATTCCAGCTTGCAATATATTTTCCATACGAAAATAAATCATTATATTATTGACGACTAACAAAGGTATGTTATTGCTCCTCAGCTCGTAGGCAGTAAACAAATTGTAAGTTATTATAATATATTAATTTGTTATTGCACATAATGCTTTCGATTGCTTTCATTTTATTATACACCAAGCAATAATTTAATTAAGGTTGTAAATGTTATTATATATTCTTCCTTGGTATAAGTTCAAATGCAACCATTAAAGTTTATTTTATGTTTAATCTCACAAAATTTACAAATTAATTGTTGAGCAACATTATTACATTAGCGAGACTAAACGAACAAAAACTATTTAAACAGTTTCATCTGTGTCTGTTGTATGCAATGTACGTCTCTTCTATTGCAAAAACGATTTAGCAACTCGACGAGTAACTGCAGCGGAGGGCTGCTGATTGCTGATCTTAGAATTTTTCAGTAGAAAATTAGACGCACAAGCCCTAATTATTACTTGTTGCCCGTGCAGCAGCGAAACGCAATTAATGCCACGAGGGAATCTTGCGCCACGTTTGCAATTACCAATGCGTGTTCAAACTAATTTAAGTTTACTAAATTACATTCGCGAAGTAAATATCAAAGAATATTACGCGTTTTAGGCGCGTTTGCCGGCATTCACGCTCGGTGTCTCAATGAACTTAATTGCAGAAAGGCGCCTAATGGATTCGTATCCGTTCCCGGCGCAGCTCGTTTAATTATAAGAATAGCGTGTAATTCCTAAGGGCTGCACTAATTCCACCTCACTTCGGAATCCTGCACATATGAGAGCGATCGAGAACAGCTCCGGGATTTTTAATTAGTAATTTAGGGAAGGGAATCTTCAGCGGCTGAAAAATGCAAATGAAGCTCTTTGTTTTTACAGCAAAACTTAATTCATTAATTCTGGGAGGAGGCCCTACTTTGCTGTTTTAATGATCACTGGTAAATCAGATGTTGAATTTTAGGAGAAAAAGCTGGAAAAAGCTAAACTCAACAGTAGGACTTGCTTTCGCCGTCTTTGTTAACGACTTGTAGACATTTAAGATAATGAATAAGAAATCGATTTTTCCAGGGCGTTTCAGTTGCTACAACACTCTTGAAAATCAACCTTCTTAGTTGGTATTATGACATTTGAACTACATAGTTTCTTCTAAAATAAAGAACTACTATTTATGTAACAAAACTCGACGCCTACGAACAAATTCATCTTCTCATTTCCAAAAAAATAAAATAAAAACAGTTCTGTTTAAATGAAGAGGTCGTTAAATAACAACAAAGCCCAGAATTTAATTAAAAATAGTACAATGATAGGACTTTTAGATAAGAGTTTGGCGCTATAGAAACTTTTAGAAATGCGAGTTTCTAAAAAGAGACCACCAGCGACACAGAAAAAACACAAAATTAGAGTAAAATTAATTTTATTTTCGACCTTCTCCTGCGAGCTTAATGCATTTATTCCATTGGTACTCAAGAGCGTTCAAATAATTTTATAAACCGATTCGTCGACTAACTTTCTTCTTCGACTGACATCTTTTACCGACCAGGAATATCTTCAGATTTGAAAACAAACAGTAGCCGCTGGAAGCCATATCCGGAAATCCAGTGTGGCACGGGGTGTTATAATGGTTAAAATAAATATTGTTTGCTAATAAATTTCTGCGATCTTCGTTCTAGTTCTTTTTAATGTACAGTGTTATTCATTATAAGTTACCCACCCACTACTGGCCTAATTTATTAACATTGGGAGAATTATTAAAAGCATTAAATTTTGCTTATGTTCTGATATTAGAATAAAAAAACCATTAAAAACTCTAATTTTTATTTACGACAAGGGCTAATAATAACTGCTTGTATTTTTTTAATATATAGTACTATATCCTGTTATAGCGCGGCAACTTATTTTCTAAAATATTGCACCATCCAATAGTATGTGAAGGGACATAGCAAGCACTAAAAAATTTGACTAAAAAAGAGCACCCAGAATCGATTCAGAGAAGTAGAAAGGACGCCCTAATTGAAAAGACATTACCGAGTATTTAATAAAAACTACTAAGTAATATGATTAGTGGGTTCCGCTATACGACGAAGCCCCTTCAAGTGACGAAGTTATATATGTGGTACTGTTTATCCATACAAAGCAAGCTCTTCATGCAAGAGTGCGCATATACCGGGTGACAATGAGACTAGGGCCATGTTTATATCTTCTTTATTTATGAATCCATTTGGATAAAATTTTATACCAAGATACTAGACGTTATTTCAGATTGGCTGATAGATATAGTCAAAATGACTGACTTCCGGTTTTACCGGAAATGATACTAACTTTGATTTTTTAAATAGAACACCCTGTATATTTTATGTTTTTCTAAATCTACGAGTCAAACTACATATAACAGTCTTGCCAAACTTAATTTTTTTTAAACAAAAAAAATATTTTTTAAATTTTTATTTTGTACCATAGAAGGCCTTGACTTGGGAAAATCTATTCTAATTGACTCTAGCAGCTCTTAATAATAGCTATTTTATCAATAAGGTCAATAACAAATCTTTAATAAAAGAATATAATTTGCTAAACTCGTCTTTTAAGAAAAAGTCACTTTTTTAAAATGGCATCTACTAAGGGCCATCTTGCCATTAGATAGAAAATGTAATTACCAATCTAACGATATGTATCATGCACTACTTTATCTTTATCTGAAACTGAAAATTAATTAATTAATTATTTGTTAAAATCTATTTAAAAAACCAATGTTGGTTCTTTAAAGAGATCACTCTATATGTTTTATGTTTTCGGAATCTACGACTCAAATTATGTACAACAGTGTTGCCAAATTTGCTTTGGTATTTTTAGTTATTACATAAAAATATTTAAAAAAATAATTAATTAATTAACTTTAATTTTCAGATAAAGATAAAGTAGTGCATGATGCTTGGTAATTAAATTTGCTGTTTAATGGCAAGATGGCCCTTGGTAGGTGCCATTTAAAAAAATCGGAAGTGTGCTCGGCTAGACTTTCTCGCATTCGCCTTGTTTTCTAGCAAATTTGAAAAGTTTATTGCAATGTATATACATACAGCGATAAAATTACATTTTCAGGTAACCACTACCTGTTTAGGTAAAGTGCCGCTTTAGGTTAACCTATCATACTTAAATTTTATATCTGGGAGTTTTTCTCAATAATAAATGTATGTGCAAAATTTCGTGCAAATACCTTGAAGAAAACTGGTACTTTACTTGAATGGATACCGCTACCTGTTTAGGTAAAATGCCACTTCCGGTTAACCTATCATACTGAAATTTTATATCTGGGAGTTTTTCTCAATAATAAATGTATGTACAAAATTTTGTTCAAATATTTCGAAGAAAACTGGTACTTTACTTGAATAGGTACCGCTACCTGTTTAGGTAAAGTGCCACTTCCGGTTAACCGATTTTGCTCAAAATTTGACAGGAATCTACAAATTTTGAATAATAACTATGTACATAATTTCAAGGGTCTAGCTTATTTCGTTTTTAAGTTATCGTGTTCACACACACACACACACACATACACACACACAGACATAATTCGAAAAATGGTTTTTTTCGGACTCTAGGAGGTCTAAAACGACAAGATTCGTCAAAAACTCGAAGTCGATTTTTTTTACGATTACCTACAATACTTTATACTACCGTATTCGAGAAAGTAAAAAGTGACTTTTTCTTAAAAAACGAGTTTAGCAAATTATATTATTTTATTAAAGGTTTGTTATTGACCTTATTGATAAAATAGCTATTATCAAGAGTTGCTAGAGTCAATTAGAATAGATTTATCCAAGTCAAGGCTTTCTATGGTAAAAAATTAAATATTGAAAAAATATTTTTTTTGTTTAAAAAAATTGAAATTTGGCAAGATTGTTATATGTAGTTTGACTCGTAGATTCAGAAAAACATAAAATATACAGGGTATTCCATTTAAAAAATCAAGTTAGTATCATTTCCGGTAAAACCGGAAGTCAGTCATTTTGACTATATCTATCAGCCAATCAGAAATTATGTGTAGTATATTGGTATAAAATTTTATCCAAATCGATTCATAAATAAAGAAGATATAAACATGGCCCTAGTCCCATTGTCACCCGGTATATCAACAAAACAACCTTGTACTATTCCTGAAAAATAAAAAATGTGGTATAAATCCGCAAAACACGCAAAGTAAATGAATTGCTAAACAATTGATGATTATTTACTAGTTGTAAAACTAGAATGAATTTAAAATGTACAATAAAGGGCGTCCATAACAAACGCGATTTGAAAAGCTATGAGGTTCCATTCACAGCGGAAAGCGTAAGGGTGGTGGCTGCACAGGAGTACAACTATACACCTTGTCGCAGGTTTTCAATAAGATGATGTCATTAATTCCAGAATTGACAATCAGCTGATCTAGCACCATCACACAATCAAATAATGGCAACTATTTTCTGAAGGCGTGAGTTAGTAGTAAACAACGAATACTTCTCATCTCAGTATTTTTAGCACATCATTCATGCAAGATTCCTAAAAACAGTTCATAAGTCATTAACGCATAAGTTACTAATAACACTGCAGTTTTACTGCACAACTTACAGAGGTTGTTAAGCGTGCTACTGAAATATATACTTTCAATGTCTCTGTTAATAATTTGCAGATGTGTGGCGTTAATAACTTTCTACGTCACAAAATAATAAGCAGTTCAATACCATTATCTATAGTATGAGCAAAAAGTAACTCATCAAAGATACCTTTGGAATTTTGAAGTCATGTGTATTATAACACTAGAAAATTAGAAGCTGTCATTTGACATTTGTTATTACATGTAATACATTTTTTGTTAATAATTTCTGAATAATTTATTTTAAAAAATGTTACCAGAACATAAAATATTTATAATCAAAGCATATTTTCGAAATGGGCAATGGTTGGACAATGGTCACTGCACAGGCTTGTTTAAATGAATTTAAATAAAGATTTCCTAACATTGAAATAACAGCAACGGACTTTTTTTATCAAGTACGACGTACTGCAGCTGCTTTCAGAAAAAATGCTAGTGTAGTAAACAGAGCAAGAACTGGCAGACCACGTGTGGGAACTGCGGAACAAATTGCAGACGTCCAAAATCGAATGCAAAACGAAACCTCCACATCCATCCGAAGGCTTGCTAAAGAAGTGACTTTGAGTTATGGTACTTGCCGTACAATTCTAAAAAGATTTAAATAAGCATCCATACCGACTACATATGTATCTTACCTCCAGATTACAATAAAAGAATTTTATACTGTAACTGGTTTTTGCAACATTTAAATAATGATGTTTTGGATTTAACTTCTTTTTCTGATGAGTCGTGGTTTTACTTAAATGGCTACATTCATTCACAAATTATGCGCTTATGAAGCGCTGATAATCCACATTTCTTTCGTTAAGGCCACTATTCTTTGAAGATACAATAAATGCCGAAAGATATCAAAATAACATTGTTGAAGAATTTGTGAATCAGCTCCATGACGATGAAATTTGACAATGATACTTTTAACAAGATAACGCAAGGTCTCAAGTAGCTGGAACAACGTTGGAATATCTACAGCAGTTCTTCTCACCTTTTTCGATTTTTTTATTTCGACTTTTAAAAAATTCAGTATTTAAAACACCTGTTCATACAATTTTAGAACTAAAAGAACGAATCACCGAGGCGTGTGATGCAAAAACACCAGACTTGTTGCAAAGTGTCTTCGACAACATGAAACGACGTTTGAGGCTGTACTTCCAAGAAGAAGAAAGGCATTTTCAGCAGCTCTTGTAAATGTGTATAAACTGTAAATTTGTGTAACATTTCCAACATTGTTTACAGACTGAAGTGAGGTTAAATACGCCTAACAAAAAGTGTCTTCATTAACACAAACGTTATGCTAATTTTATTTTATTAATTTTGTTCTAAATGATCTCTGTTATAATTATAATTTTCTGTTTATTAAATTTAGTAAGTTTCCTTACAAGACTGCCTTTTTTAATTTAAACGTCAATAACGTTATTGATCAGAATCAACAAGAGTTAAATATAATTTTCTGGTGTTATAATACACATTCCTTCCAAATTCCAAAGGTATCTTTGATGGAATTACTTTTTGCTCATACTATATATCCCCCGTGAAGAAAACGTGGACAATACAAAAGTACTTCTCTCGGTTTGGCTTCTTATCTTTTCTAGGAAGGTTCTTCAATAGCCTTACCATGAATCGAGATAGATTGTTGTGTAGTTAAGCTGGTTACACTTGTAATGCGTCAAACGATATTTGGAACTTTGCAAGATGCCCCGGAAGCTTTTAATGTAAAAACATGTAAATGGAATAACTATTTAAAAACCAACATAGTTTCATTTTTCTTGAAGTTCTAAATAACCAGCCTGCAAGTTGGTCGCATACTTTAAAACGTAAGAGCTTTAGAACTTCCACGCCGTAATGGGCAACACGTGTGCAAGAAGTTAAAGTCACAATATAATATTTTCGCCCTTAGTTCGAATCGCCTGTGAAGTAAAAACCTGTTAAATTAATAAAAAGTGTAATTAAGTTTGCTTGAAGGAATAGATGAAATCATGAAAAGAGTGAAACCATATTCTGCAATACGTTGGTTGTTGTTTTTACATCCATACACGCCAATAGAAGTAAAGTGCTTCCATTATCGGGGTTATATAATCACATACAAAGAAAACAAAGCTATAGGTATTCTTAACAAAATAGCCAACTTCAAGTAGATATGTGGAACGATGAGAAGATACATTAAAAAAACGCATTCGAAATTTTATAAGCTAATAGCCTGTCAGTGCAAATTTAACATTAACTAAAGGTGAACAAAAAAAAGAAATAGTTAAAATGAAGTTTTCGCGTCACGTAACGGATTACGCATTGTTAGGCGGCAAACGCAATGAGACAAAATCAGACATGATTTAGATATTTTCAATATACAAGGAAAATTAAATCTAGCAATTGGCGAGAGCATATTGACAGAGAGGATAACTCTCGTTTTCCAAAACAACTGCTGTCATACCAACCACTGCACGAAAAGAGGATGTTGGATGGCCAAGAAAACTTTGCCAAGACAAATGTTAATTTAATATGACACTAGAACAAAAAAGAATTTAATCCATGACGCTGACGCTGATGATGACGTTCATTAATTTTGTATTTCTATGTTTGGGATTCGGTCCAGGTTTTTTTCCCTTAAGTTCTTCTACTGTTCCCCCCTGAAACCGCTTTTCGCATTACATCAGGGGGTGCAAGCGTCACTTAACTAGCATACCTTACCTAAGTGCGAACCGGAGCGCCCCGACCCGAGTCGAACTCTCTACCGAGCGCTCGAGCTCTTAACCTAAGGCCTCACTGCATGTGGGTAGTGGGTAGCTTGGAGGCTAGAGGGTAGAGGCTAGTAAGTAGAGGGTGGATATACTCCGCCCGCCCTGCCCGATGGAATAATCTATGTAGCAACGTAGGTTGTTACGATCGCTACGACTGTAAAAGGAGAACAGCAAAGGCAACCGACTTCTCAGTCAGAGCTGGTCGTTAATTACTTAAAGTATGAATGTTTTATGTAAATGAATATTGTAAAGAAAGAAATTACGGATTGACTCTCAAATGACCATGACAATATTATTACAGATTAAATTTTTGGTGTCGAACTGAATTCGACTCTAAACCCACTAATGCAAGAGCATTCAGATCTTTACAGTAATTAACAATATCGCTCGCACAGACTCAAGTTCTTGTTTCTGATTATAGGGCGCTTCATAACCCGGAATATAACTTGTAGTTGAATTAAATCTCCTCAGTTTTCAATGTTGCGGATAATGGTAAGTATTTAAACAAATTTTTCCTCAATTCGTCTGTTAGGTCCCACATCGCTTTCCACTTGCAAACGGCCGAGATCAGCATTTCTTACATGATTGGACGGGTGCTGGTTAGCTGCAACTATCGAACACAACTGATGCACTTGCTACTCGCGTGGCGACTCGCTAGGCTAGTTGGGTAGATTGGATGGAGCAATGCGGCCGGCGCCAATCCGGCAGCATGTGACGGAAAGGTACCACGCGGGTTACTGGGTGGGTTGCTTGGCGAGTCGCCACCCACTACCCTCCAGGTAAACAACTCGCACTGCGACCGCACCTTAACTGTGACCTCGACTGCGAGCGGCAGGACCGCTCGGCTATCGAGGCCACCAGTCCAGTTTAGTTAAGCCATAGCTATGCCACTAGTGCCTCAATTTAGTTTTTATCCCATCCCGGCTACACTTTGTGCAATCAGATCATATATATATTGTTTTCTTTGTTTTGGTTGACACGCTCTTAGACCTTAGTATTGGATATAATTGCCTTATTGTTGCTTTCGTACTACTCTTTTTTAATTTCTTTTCTGCTCAACTTTTGGACGTTGTTCCTAAATAATTAAATTTGTTTACTTGTTTAATTATGCCATCTTCTAAAATTATAGCCTACTTCTCTGCTTGTACTACCGTGTATTGTGACATGCAGTTTCCATCTCGCATACTCTGTCTTCAATTTTCTACCATTGCAATTCACATCTATTCCGTCCTCAGAAAACACCACCTGATGATCTACAAAGTGCAGGTAGTCATATTGAATATGTATGACCATGTTTCTACTGTTACGTTTCCATTGTACTAATACAGTTTGCAGATATATATTAAATCAAATGGGGGTTAGTCTTAGATCCTTTGTTGCAGTAATTTTTTCTGACAATGGTGTTTCGATATACTTTTACATATGATATCTATAAACAGAGTAATTCAATAAATTTCAGATACAGTTGGCTGATGTTATATTACGTTTGTAAGGAATCAGAACAAACTAGATCTGAAATATATTTGACCACACGATATAAAGTTCTAGTTCTTCAAATATAGTCTATGTTTACGTCTACGTTTTTCATTGTAATCGATACTTTTTTTAGGGGCACACTATGGTGGCCAGATATTTCAATTACAATTCCTGCAGATCTAACCCCTTTTCCGCTTTTAAAATTCGTAAGCAGTGTGATATAATAATTAATAACCAATATTTTTTTGTTATTGGTTTTAGACTTATTTTACATTTTTCATTGTTTGTAACTTCTTGATAAATCTCCACTTGACCCGATGTTCCCATATAACCGTTTATTGCATTGGATTTTTTTACCACATCCACTTATTCTGGGTCTTGCTGTTTAACCATTTCGTTACACAGCTGTTGGAAGTCCCACCGTTTGAGTACCGACCATAACAAGACATCTTCGACGCCACTACGTCTTTATTGATTACTGTTGCCCCTTTTATTGTGCGCAATTTCAATATCAATGAAATTGCTCTCACTTGATTACCTCTAGTTCATGGTTAGAGACATGCCTTGCTGTATGGACACAGAAGTTGAGTAATACTCGTACTAATCTGAAAATGTTACCTTCAAAAGTCAACACAAACAAAAGCCAGTTTGTTTACACAACTGTACAGAAAACAGATCTATTTACTATTAAAAAAAAACTCTCAAATACTGAACTATGAAGTGAGTGGGTATTTCTACCCTGTATTTATACGCACAATAACATCAAATTACGCGACGAAAACATCTTTACTACACATTTATATAACGAAAAGTTATGTTCATCTACTATCAAAAGTTTGCTTCTAGTATTCGTCTATTTTAACATTAATTAACTCATAAAGCTGTTTATTGGGTAAATTTTCAAACCCAGTGCACACAGAACCATTACATAACGCAGCCGGCTGCTTCAAACAACGCTTTTGTACTGACCCCGTTACGCATACGCTCGAGCGTAGTGCGCACCAAACACTAAAAAAAACGTACGCCTAGGCACGCTGGCGGTCAATGATTCACTCGATGCCTGCCTTCATGGGACTCTTGAATCGCGAATTACAGTATGAATCCCCTACCTACAGTGATAACCAACGATATCAATTGCACAATACCTGTACTTGGCCCAGACGTATCTCCACAGCGATGCCTACCCTATTCCGACACTTGATAACGCGACAGATTCTTAAATTATAGTTTTAAAGTATCGATCAGGCATTTTGTAGTTTATATTTTGTTACAGTATCAAACTGCTCTAACGACACTCACGAGTGAGGGGGTGCCAAATGCTTAATCAAATCTGGGAAACGTCAACACTTACCTTGGAAAACTCACCAAACAGGCTAAAAGGCCACGGCTTGATACGCTCAGGGAGAAGGCGTGGTGCTAGAAACGGTACACTACAGGGCAAGCGTAACGGTATACATATAGGGTATTGCAAAAGAAATGGACGCCACGAGATTCAATCTGGAAACCCACGCTCAACAGAACCTCGAAGGCCAAACGGGTATGATACAAGTGCTCGGCTTCACAACTCTCGACGCTGCAACGGCAAGCGTCGCCAACTTACCTGTCACGCTTAAACACTCAGGTTTCGCCGTACATTTATCTTTACATAGTACATAGCATAACCTTAAAACAAGCATGCACAGACTCAGAAATCATAAGGCATTGTTCTATGAACCGATCTATTGATCTAAAAACATGTAATTAAGATTGGTACACACAATGTAAACACATAAAGAATGGGTTAAATTTATAACCCAGCTGGAGACGCTTTAACTCTAATTATAATTAAACAAGCAAATGAAATTAGTTCACCTCAGGCTCAGCGACGCTGGTAATGTTTCAACAAGTAACACACAAATTATGCACGAACAGCTGAATAAATTTATTTTTACAGGAGGCCGTGGTAGGCAGTTATAAATTAGCAAATAATCTGATAAATTAGGCCTGAACAGTTGAATGAATTTGATTATTAAACGGCCTCGGCCCATCGGCACTGCGTTAGCAAGTAGATACATAAATTAGGCCTGAACAGTTGAATGAATTTGATTACTAAACTGCCTCGGCCCATCGGCACTGCGTTAGCAAGTAAATACATAAATTAGGCCTGAACAGTTGAATGAATTAGGTTAATACTAAATACACATGCTATCTGATGGGTCAGCCAAGCGATTGCGTCACGACGGCTGGCGAGCTCACCAGTGCAACGAACGTGCTGTCTGCGGATGCGTGGGAGTCGAGCGGCCTCTGAGAGTAATCCCCCAAATTGGTAGGGTCTGAATTAAGTCCCACTCGGGAAAATCGGGACGAACGAGACCGAAGGCTTGTACAGCTCTGCAGTTTGGATCCCGACAGCTACGGGAAGAAGACCCCTTTACGGCCCAACAAAATTTTGCAAAGATGGAAGTCATACGAACAACACAGGGCACACGAGCTCACTCCACAAACAAACACCAACTATCGCTTTAGCAGTCCGTGAAGAAGTCTAACAATAAACAATGTCAAATCTCGCTGTAACAGCAGGAAAACACCGGCCGCTTCCGCCCACGAAGCGCATCGGCGGCAAAAATCACGCTATATCGACTGTACTTAGTGGCGGCCGGAGACTGACTAATCCAAAAGAGACGCCACGCCAAGCTTTTTCGCGCCAAACGAGCTAACGCGCCAACAGTTGTAGCTAATTGAAAATAAAAAAAGTTTAAATGATTTAGGAAGATATCTCGCTCACTCCAATGAGCTACGTTTTAAAATAGCTGTAACCAAGCGCTCTTAACGTGGCGAGACAAATGCAGCTGTAAATACGACGGCATAGAGACTCGATCGAACCTACTAGAGAAAGTTGCGTGCTTGACAAATATTTAGAATTTAGACGCAATTAGCTTTAAGTATTATACGAGAAAATATGACTGAAAAGGAACCTATGTACAAGCAAGAACGTAAACTTTGCACCACAACTGCTCAAACAGGTGGCATATCGGTAAAATATAAAAACGGCCTGACAATTTTTAGAAAATCTACCCTACCAGGCAACAAATTTCAACTAAATTCAGATGAATAGACTACCATCGACAAGAAATCTAATAAACATTGATATATCGAATAAAGCAAAATGTTTGCGAAGCTGAGGAATTTAGATTTTTAAAATTCTGCATGTGCGTGCACATTTATAAAATTTAAAAGGCTTCTATTTGTTACAACTATAAATTAAACTAAATAGCAAAACGCATAGAAAACTTGATCTATACCATAGGTATCCAGAAATATTAATAAAAATGCCAGTAAGCTGAGAAGATGAGATGCCCACATTTTAACGATCAGGCATATTTGGTCATATATCTAAATTCGAAGACTGATAACAAGATTCTTGCATCTATAAAATATATCAAACTTATTTCTTATACTCTATTTATGTATAAATATTATAACCAATAAGCTTATAATGTTTTTAATGCTTTAGCGTACTATATTTTACATTATTTGTAAGTAGAGATAATACGAACAAGATATATTTAGACATATTTTCTTCTTCTAAAACGTCTGTTTGTTGAAGTTTAGAGCAGTTTATATTTGAAAATTCAAAATTTTTTGGAAGTATCTTCAAGTTTAGTTGGTAAATGCAGAGCAAGTTTTATTATTAAATCATGGTTTGTCTATTTAAAAAATATTATGGAACATCAAATGTTGTTGCAGGATATAAGTAAAGCAATGTATCACATTTGTGATATAGATTTACCTCAGGGTGGTGACATAAGGGCATAGTTTATGTCTCAGGGACAAACGTCAAACTTAGTTAACCTATAAACTATCGACCTTTTGCTGAAAATTTTCGCTTCCAAATGTGGGAAAACTAAAGCATTGGTAAATAATTTTCTGGAAGTAAAACCTCCACCGTTATCTAATTGAAAGTTTTTTTTTGTATTTTGTTACATAGGTAACTTTAAATTTTTTTAAATATTTTTTAGCGTTTTTGTTATATTTCTATTTCTTATACTACTGCATAATGTATTGAAGTAACTTTTTCATGCATTGCACATTTTTTATAGCCTTGAAAGCATTGAAACACATTTATTTTTCTATTTGAACCCGAAATGCCCGGGTAAGGGTAAGCAAATGCCATTTTCTAACGAATGCCGGCAACAAAAATTTTTTGCAGTATTCTGAATTTATGTCAGTACTTGCAACAGTTGCTTGGGCAATATTTACCATTCTGTTTTTAGTCAAATATAATGAACGTATACTTAAGCAAATTAATGATTTAATTAAACTTGTAAATCTGCTAACCTTACACAGAACTGTTTATAAACGAACGTGTATCTAATAGCGTGATATTTAAAGTTCCTTCGAGGGTAGGTAATGACAAAAACTGCAAAGCACAATATATTTAGCATGTAGACTGTTATAAACATGATTGGAAGCCATTTTATATAATATTCGTCAGTACGCGTTACCATAAATAACCAGTAGATGGCTCTCCATTTTATCGATGGTAGAGTACCTGTATATAGTAAGAGTAGAGCAAACGCGGCAACAGTATTTCATTGGTTGGATCCCTTTTGGATCCCAGTAGAATTTAAAAATTTAGTTGGCACGTGTGCTTTCGATTTTTTTAATTAGTGACATTGAAATTGTCAGATTTATTGCACTTTCGAAGTAAGTACATATTTCATTATCATGACCGGCTATTGCGTGCCGGGGTTTGGTTGAACTGCATCGACAGAGAAAATTATAAATCCAAACGACCAAGAATATGTGAAAATCATTTTGGAAAGAATCAGAGGGAATTTGGAGTACGCTTTAGTTTTCATGTTAGGTAGGAAAACTAGTGTCATCTTAATTTTCTTTTTATTTCATTAATCCTTACTTTTAGGAGTTATTACAAGTAGATGGAAGCAAGCCAGTATAAAATGTTAAGATTGAATCACTATTAAGAGTCCTACATTTAAATATTATTCAATCTATGTTCCTCAGGTCTAGATGTGAACAAAAAATGAATATAAAGTTGGCTTAATACCACTGTATTTACTAGTTAATAAATAAAAGTGCATTACATGGCATTAAGCACATTTAGGTTCAACTTCTTACCACGACTAAATACAAAATAATTTATAGTCAACTATAACCTATGACAGTAGTAACTAACTTCACAGGATGAATCCCTTAATTATACCGGGTGGCCATAAATATCTGATATCACATTGCCTTTGGAATCAACACCGCTTTATTAAAGTGATTAATCCAACTAAACTAAATGTCATTAATGTCATCACAACAAAATTCCTATCTGTCAAAAATGATTACAGATTGCACTAAGTTAAAACAGGAGATTTTTATAATCGAGTCGTAGGCTAAACTGCAGAATCCGGGGCACATTCTCCTCCTCTTATTGCATTTTATTACATTACATAGGTACCAATACTTATTGTAATTGCAATATAATGCTAATCAACATTTATAAGTAGCTAATTCCATGGCTACCGGGATCTCAGATATTTATGGCCACCCGGTATTAATGTAGTCGACTGTGAAATTGTGACTAACTTCACTTCATGGATCCCTAAATGTCATCGTTTGCCCTACTCTTACTATATACAGGTACTCTATCGATGGCACATCCGATAATGATAGTGAAGGTATATAAATGACAACTGAAATATTGTCTGTAATTGAAAAATATATGTACAATAAATTTTTGAAACCCGGTCTTCGCGCTAAGCGTGAAAATAAGTACCAGGTGTTATGTAAATCACAAATGTAAACCAGTGTTGCCAACTCCAACGGCACGAATACAATGTAAGATGTTTTCGGGTACAAATACAAACCAAATAAATAACTTCATAATCTATCAAGTGTGGTATTCTACACTTACCTTTAACAACATACAGAATACGATCCTCGAACGTAGTTACCAAAAAATATGTTTACATTTTAAAATTAACGTTGGAGGCTGTAGAATTTAAAGACGGGAGATATATATGGCAATGAGCCAAGAAGAACATTTACTTGGTAGTTACTAAGGACGCTGTTTATGTAATTGCATAGTACTAGTTTGGCATATATGCGCATGGGGCCATAACTATACCATGCGTTCTTTTTAAAAGTATACATAAGGGATACTCGTATGTATACTAAAAAGAAAAAATCCCTTATTTTTGCTACAGAATATTTGTTTTAAATTAAAACTCTTAAAATTGAAGCTACATAATTGGTTGCCTACATTATAGGGTAAAACAATAAAAAAGTTTTTCTTTTTAGTAGACAAACCAGTATTCCCTATGTATAGTTTTAAAAAGAACGCATGGTATATAACAGCAATGAGATAACATGAACAACAAAATAGAATGCTTAAGCAAGAAAGAGATGACCATGTAAAAAAATATTTTCGTAGGCATGTTTGGTTCACAACTGAGTTTTCACACATACTGACGCAAAACCTAACTTGCTAACCTCGAATTTGACATAGACTTACAGTGCCAGCAACATATTCTGTGGGTGGTATAATGTCACATTCTACTGACGCTTGAAGAAAAATACATTTTTCTTCGTCCACTATTAAAAGTAGACCCTTTAACGCTAGCTGTTTTCACTAAAACTGACGTTCTATAATTTGGCGTGTTAAAAGTAAAATCAGCTGTTTACTTTTAGCCCATGTGCTAAAACTAAACAGCTGGTGTGGAATTTAGAGTTTCGAACTGGAACTGATGTTGTAAAGTTATTCTAGTTACTTCTTTCGTTATAGGTAAGGTGTTTTAAAAAAAATTAAATATAGTAAAATGTGTACATTTATAATTACATTTGATAACTAACTTTGACAGCTACTAGCTGCAGAAACAGTCACCTGCGTGTCAACAAGGCCATCTCTTTACTATGACATAAATTATAACTGTTATAAATGAAAGCCTTTGCTAAATCGACATTTATGGATTAATAAGAGTAAATTTAAGGCCATAGAAAAAATATTGTGTGCAAATTCGTGCTAAAAGTGTTTATGCACGAGACATGTTATGAAACTCAGCCTTCTGCACTTTTAGCACTTGTTGCACAAATAGCTAATAATTGAAATCCGCATTAAAGTATCTCGAAATCATTAAAATTCGAGAAATCGAAAATAAAGTAATCCATAGTTTTACGACTTTTTTGTAGGTGGCGAGGCGATAGATAAACGTCAACCGACGGTAACATAACCTACAAATGTTGGTTAATATGTTGTAATTTCTCAATTTCAAATAAAACATAATGTACTTTTCGGCACTGAAGTTCCTTCTTATCCCTCATGTGGTTTATTTGCCTTGGCCCTACGGGCTTCGGCAACTAAATCTACGTTCGTGATAAAAAGCTAAACTTCAGTGCCTTGGTATTCAAACTACTATTCTATCCTGCAAAAACGTCATACGCATCACGAACGTTAAGAAATTACCGATCTCAGACAATAATTGCAGTCGTCGCTTCGCTCCTCCTCCAAACAATTGTCTTCGATCGGTAAAATGTCCTTACCGTTCTTAATACTTACTGTAGATATTATTTCGTTTATTGCACATTTTTCATAGCGTTGAAAGCAATAAACACATTTATTTTTCTATTTGAATCCGAAATGCCCGTGTAACGGGAAGCAAATACCATTTGCGAACGAATGCCGGCAACAACAC
This sequence comes from Agriotes lineatus, assembly GCA_940337035.1. Lineage (NCBI taxonomy): Eukaryota > Metazoa > Arthropoda > Insecta > Coleoptera > Elateridae > Agriotes > Agriotes lineatus. The sequence continues at coordinate 5,293 of CALNHX010002584.1, read as the reverse complement.
ATTTTTTCAGTATTCTGAATTGACGTCAGTACTTGCAACAGTTGCTTGGGCAATATTTACCATTCTGTTTTTAGTCAAATATATGAACGTACACCTAAGGAAATTAATGATATAGGTAATTTTACTTGTAAATCTGCTATTTTACACTAAGTGCTTATAAACGAACATGTATCTAATAGGATGATATTTAACGTTCCGTCAAGGGTTGGTAAAACAAAATCTGCAAAGCGCAATAGATTTGGCATGTAGACTGTTATAAACATGATTGGAAGCCATTATACACAATATTCGTGAGTACGCGTTACCATAAGTAACCAGTAGATGGCTCTTCACTCTATCGCTCGCTAGAGTAACTGTATAATAGGAGAGTAAAGCAAACGCGGTAAGAGTATTTGATTGGTTGGATCCCATTCTGGAACGTAAGATCCCATTGGAGCTCAAAAATACGCGGCGGGCTTTGGATTTTTGAAATCAGAGAGTGACATTAAATTTGTCAAAATTATTCAAAACTCAATTTTCGAAAGTGAAACATAAAGAATTTTATTTTGTTATGACCCGGAGTATAAAAGACGTTTTGAAAATGGATTTTATTTACTTAGTATCCCGAATAATCTAGAGAGGAAAAAATTTGGTTGAGAAATATTGGGCGACAAGATTACGGCTGTAAAAGGCTAAGAATATGTGAACAACAAATCAATGGGAAGTTGCAAAAAGTGATCATAAAATACTAAAAAAGACCAACACAGTTAAGTCAAATCCAAATACTGAAAATCATGTAGAAATTTCACCACCTGAACCTGAACCTTGTTACAAAAAGAAGTAGGTAGGAGCCTCTGCTAGTTCAACATTCTAAATTACGAAAAAATAATAAGAAATTAACCGAACTTTTAAATAAAACAAAACGAAGAAGCATTTATTTATTGAAAATACATTTAAAGAAAATGCTAACTGATGATCAAATTCAATCTTTAACAATCAAACCAAAAAAATTAAAAAATTTGAATGAAACTTTGGAAAAGTCTTTAAGATTAACATTTTCCTGTGGCACAACTGGGTACAATGATCTAAGGGATCTACCTTTTCCATCTATTCGCACGCTAAATTTTCATCTCCGTCATTTAAATTTTCAGTCCAGCATTTTAACAGAATTTACATTATTCAAGAATAAACTTTCTAATTGCAACACCAATTTTGAAAAGATTCTATACTAACTTTAGATGAGAGAATTAAAAAAGTAACACTACCAAATCATGAAAATAGTTTTAGTTTAGCTTCCAAGGCTTTAGCATTCATGCTAGGTGGAAAAACTACAGTAAGCTTAATCTTAATTTTATATTGCATTTAGGGGGTATTTCAAGCAGATTGAAACAAACCGTTGTGTATTATTTCACAGCAGATAGCAGTAATGGAGCTGTGCTGGCTGACATTTATTTAAAATTGTTGAACAAGCTACCAATATAGGTCTTCAGCCTTCATAATTAAATAACTAATAATATTAAACCTAATTTATCTAAGCATGTAATTAAGTGTAGTTTTTTATTTGGCAATAAATTACTTTTTGCAATTTATTTATCTGTCGGGCACTGAACTTGCTGCTTTGGAAGTTGGTCCTTTCTTATATTATCCATTTCGGTTCTGTTTGCAATGCAATCCCAGTGTCAAAATACACATGTTCTTTGGCGGGAATTACGATATACATAATACTAACAGATCTTAACAAAACAAGCATTTAAATAAGTAATAAATCTGTAACTACATTATTATTTCAACTATTCAAAATGTCGATTATTTCATCTCAATAGAACTATAATCAAATAACACTCAAGCTCAAACACGAATCCACAATACTAAATTGATTTAGTCGACTATGAACATTATGACTAACTTCACAGTATGGATCCCTAAATGTCATCGTTTGCTCTACTCTTCTATTATACAGTTACTCTATCGCTCGCACATCTGCTAATGATAGTAAATGCATATAAATTACAATTGAAACAATGTCTTTAATTTCAAAATGTATATTTACAATAAATTTTGGAAACCTGGTCTTCTCGCTAAGCGTGATAATAAGTACCAGGTGTTATCTAAATCACAAATGTAGAACAAAACCAATGTTGCCAACTCTAACGGCACCAATACGATTAGAGATTTTTTCGGGTACAAAATCGTTTGCAGGTTGTTACTATGGGAAACGTGGGCTATTACTATTTATGTCCCAAGGGTAGTAAGGGTTACTTTTCAATCGAGAATACAATTTGAAAACCGGACCGTAGGACCGAGGTTTGAAAGTAAATCGAAAAATACACAATACGATCCGCGGTACTTATGAAATGGTTCGTACTGCCAACGTAATTACCAAAAAATATTTTTAAATTAATGTTAGACGCTGTAAAATTTAAAGACGGTAGATATATATGGCAATGAGCCAATAAGAACATTTACTTGGTAGTTACTAAGGAGGCTGTTTATATACATCTACTAGTTTGGCTTATATAAAGTATGGAAATGGAATACTTCCTAATTTATGAATTTATACTTAAATGTCAAACTTGACATTTGCTATTTATGCTATTTAAGGTAGCATTCATAAATTATAAAGTATTCCATGGCCATACTAGATGAAAATAATTTTTGATCATAATTATACAGGGTGATTCAAATTAAGTGCGCACCATTGGTATCTTTGTTATTATTGATTTTACAAAGTAGGTTAAATTAGCAAACCAGTAGTGTTTTCGGTGCTGATTAATATGCAATTAATGCAATTAACAATCGAATAACTCGTTGGCGACACGGCCCATACAATGGGTGGTTGTTTCTACCCGGCATTTATATAGCAAACATACGTCCATTTACTCTCAAAAGTCTGCTTCTAGTAGTTTTAACATTATCAACTCATGCAGTTGTATATATCGGGTAGTTTTTCCAGCCCAGTGCGCATATGACCATTACATAAAGCAGCCAGCTGCTTCAGACGACGCATTTTTTACTGCAGCCCACTGCGCATACGGTCAAGCACAGTGCGCACCAAACACTAAAAATCGTACGCCTACTCACGCTGATGCACAATGATTTACTAGATGCCTTCCTCTATGGCAACTCTTGAATCGCTAATTACGGTATGAATCCCTTACCTACAGTGGCCTGTACTTGGCCCACACGTATTTCCACAGCGATGTCTACCATATTGCGTCACTTAATAACGCGGTAGCTTCCTTTGTTGGCTTTCTGGCCATGAAAAGCTATAATGATGCAGAACTTCAACAACTATGTACAGCTAACTGACTCCTATTACAACTTTCCTGGCCGCCCACATTAACCTAGGAAACCCAGAAATTCCGCCTACAATTGGCACTGGGACGCATCTTCCAAAATTTTCACGCTAGGCGTACACTTCTGCCTGCAAACGAAGCACCTTTTCCCGGCCAAAGGAAGTCAGCTTCTTTCGTTCTTTCCGCTAAACCTGACCGCTTTCAGCGCTTCTATGCGGTACAACCACAAAACACGTCAAGGGCATGGGACACTGGGTGAGCTTATTCTGAGGAGCATAAATGATTCTGTTCAAATTAATTCGGGGGAAACATAAAGTCAAAATAATAAGTTTACGGGCACCACTGGCCTTTTGTAAGGTAGGCGTAACGTTCTCTATCGTAGAAGAGGCAGACTTCGACGTGAATAATGTTGTGGAATTGCTGAATAACTATTATGTTTATCAAATTCACAAGCTACAGAGAAAAATATTGTATAAAAACTGGCCCTAACGGTGACGTCACGGAGAGGCGGCTTTGGAGCAGACTCCTGCTTCACTGCGAATTCTGACGTTACTTTGGTGATATTGTTCACAAAACCTGAGGAGGGGCAGGGGCGAATAAGGAAATGACAAATGGCTTAATTCAAATAGTTTCAGGCCACGGAAATGAGCAATGGCAAAATGAGGTAGTTTGCTCTGACATTACGACTTCATAGCTTCGCTACCCAGATTGTTGACTCGTCGAACCTCGGCGTGCACTCCCTTCACGCGGCTTTCCACTTCCCCCGGCACGAGCACATATGCGTACACACGGAATTCTATCGGGACAAAAATAGCATGAACACTTACATTGAGATGCTATTCCTAACACACTCAGATGAGCCAGGTCAAGCCCCTTATAATTTATGATATGCTTCCTTTTTGTCTTTTGTATGTTTAACGCCTGTTTATTCCACCAGTAGTGTTTGTCGGTTTTATTACATTGTAGAGTTTAGCTGGTTTAGGTATAGTTGATATTTTTGTTGCCAATCTCAATGTATATAGGAGTAATGAGTCATGTTTGAGCTTATCGAGGTTATACTGTGGTTTTTGTATTTATTTTCTCACTGCTTGCACTCTAACGTTAATCAATAAAAATAAGAAGCCAGGTATCGCAATTGGTAGAACGTTAGGTTTGCACTAAGCAAGTCCTCGGTTCAAATGTCGGGGTGGGCGGAATGTTTCCGTAGCCTTGACGATCGGTATCGGGTCCGGTGAGAACATTCACAGTTGGGCACCAAATTAACTAACTGTGCTTTACTCAGAACCACAGGCCTAAGAGATAGAGTAACAAGGTCCACATATCACCAAGACACACGTCTAACACAACAGTTGCTCCAACTTTGTAACTCGGAACACGAGGCAAGTTGAGCACTACACCGCCTGATGCTAGGATACAAAGCACAACGATGATACATACATACAATAAACAAAAATATGTAAATATATATATTTGAAATAAACTCGTTCTTAGTTGATAAAATTTTTATAAATAGTTTTGATATATTAGGACTAAGTCAACGGTGGTAAATATAAATAGCATACCTAATTTAGGAGAAAATTAATAACGTTTCTAACTGAATTTTTTGGCGTGACTTAAAGTCGCACCACTTTAATAAAGATTAACGTTTTAGCAAGGAACTATTGTAAGTAATTTTCCTGCCATTTTTGTGGTATATTCGAAATAGTTCCATACTAGCTATTAAATAAGCAAGCAACTATTTATTTATACACATACGCCAATTAATAAAATATTAATTATATTATCATCTATTAAATTTTCTTAAATATGTAGAAATCTCAAAATAGCAATAATTCAGGATGGTATCATTATAAAACTACCAGAAGCGAAAATCAGAAACTGCTTAAATTTAATTTCGTAGAACACTTAGGAAATCTGATTTTCTGTCAAAATATCTTCTATTGGTAAAAATAATTTTAGAAATCCCTTTGCATTTTATACAAAATAATGCAAATAAACAAATTCTGAAATCAAGTCAG